>JAQIXN010001365.1:0-19164 GCA_034698145.1 Proisotoma minuta
CACCCCCACAAATCATCCAGCAGAACCACCAAAAGACACCAGTCCCCATCACTAATATAAAGAAAGAATAACGTTTTGTATAATAAATTTTCATTCTCTTTTCATTTCACACCACTTGTTGGACTTGTTGAATTATTTAGGCGAAATTGAAATAATTAAGCTAGGGAATGATTGACGAGCATGCAATTGAAAAATGGATATCATGAATTCATGATGTAATTTTAAAATTTGGCAGAGCTCTGAGAATGGCAGAGGCTATGGTTGCAGCTCCTACGACAATGGAGATGACCACTCCCCCCAAAGTATGGAAAGGATGGGGCTCAAGTCCTACAACCACACCCTCCTCCGTTCCCCTTTGCGACATAATGAGCGAGCAGCTGGCCGCATCCTTACAGGGACAGGAAGAGGAACGTTTCTTGGTTCAAGAACTGCTGCTACCATCAGAAGACGATGATGTGGGTGCGGTGGGAGGCAGTTTTCTGACGACACCAAGCGACGACACCAGTTCGGACGAAATGATTGCTCGAATGCTTCAAATCCAATTTAGCAGGGAACACGATCAAGAGGTCAAACGAGAGGAAAAGAATTTTAACGGATTTTCAAAAGGTATTTTAGGCCCAAATTTAGTCTGAGGAACTAAAATTAGATAGTTTATTTTTCTTTTTGTAAATTGTAGTATCCGTATCTCTGAACAAATATCTCATGTCCCCTCCTGGAATTGAGAGTGAAGACGACGACGAGTCTGATCTACCACCACCCAAAGTTTGGGACAGTTTTGAGGTTCACATCTTTGTCTGAAGTCTGATTTGATTGTGATTTGATGTAAATATTACACAGGCCCATGAAAAAGCATTTCCACAACTTCCTCGATGCGGATACAAGAAAGTGGACGGAGTGTTGGTGACGAAACACGATGTGACAATGAACGGACGACGCAATGCATGTAAAGTTATGGAATCTTTTCCTCCGTGCATAACAACAGGGGACACTGGGGCCTTTGACCTTCAACTCTCAAACAAAGTATACAATAACTTGCGGGCATATTCCAAATCAGAGGAAAATCGGCGCAATCGGATGCACGACAAAAAGGAGAAAGCAACGAATGAACTTGCAATCGACGCCCGCACTCGACTCTTGTTGTACAAACTTATAAATTCTACTGTCCTGGAAAATATTTACGGGATAATTTCAACTGGAAAGGAAGCCGTGGTCTTATTTGCCACTGGGGGACGGTAAGTGATTATTTTTTTGGCAGAATTTATTATTTTTCAATTTTAAATGCATTTCTTTTAGAGGGGATGCTGAAGAGTTGATGAAAAACGGAGAAAAACTGGAAATTCCTTCCGAATGTGCTGTAAAAGTTTTTAAAACGTCGCTAAACGAGTTTAAAACAAGAGACAAGTATATAAAAGACGATTACCGGTTCAAGGAACGCTTTTCCAAACAGGTAATACCTTTTTTTTTAAATTCGAGTTTTTCTTGTGCTTATTAAAATTTCTGTTCTAGAATCCAAGAAAAGTGATTCATTTATGGGCAGAAAAAGAGTTGCACAATTTATCTCGTATTTCCAAAGCTGGGATTCCCTGTCCATCGGTTGTACTCCTCAAAAAGCACATTTTGGTCATGTCCTTTATCGGGACAGACACGAAGCCGGCTCCAAAGTTGAAGGAAGTCACATTTTCATCGGAAGAAGAGTTAGAGTCAGCGTATAAACAAGTTTTGGACATTGTCATCCGGTTGTACAACCAGTGTAATCTGATTCACGCCGATTTGTCCGAGTACAACATTTTGTGGCACCAAGAAAAGTGTTGGCTGATTGATGTGAGTCAATCCGTGGAGCCCTCTCATCCCCACGCATTGGAATTTCTTTACAGAGACTGCACAAATATCACAAATGTACATACTTATATAACTCTACATACAATAATATTTACAAACTATGTACTTCTTCTCAAACAAGCTCTTTTTCAGTTTTTCGCCAAGAAAGGAGTCAACGACTGCCACTCCCCCGAGTCCCTGTTTACTGAAATTACCGGCTACCCTTTAGAAGATGGAAGCGGTGGTGCGGAAATTCTTAGCCAGGTTAATTTTAATTTTTAATTAATTAATTTTAAATATTCTATATCAGATTGTTATGAAATTGATGTTTTGCAGATTCAAAACTTTGAAAAGGATTTAGAGTTGTTGACATTCGCCAAGGAGGAGAAGCCCTTTGCATTTGAGCATTGTTGGGAGGAAGCAAATAGTAAATAATCTTTTAAAATTTTAAACAACATTGGTGCTGGAATGTAAAATAAACACAACCATTGCGGTTATTGGACAACAATTTAACTGACCCGTCTTTATTGCGTTATTTTAATAAGAAAAATAATCCTCTGCTCACAAAATTAAATTTTATAATAACTAGTAAATAGTTAACTAGTAAGTAGTCACATTACAGTTGATTATGCATTGTTATTATCATAAAATAATAAATAAATATTAAATATTATGAATTAGCGTTCGGAAGTGGATGTAGCCGAATAACGGTTTTTCAACATTGAATATTTTTCTCGGTCCTAAAAGAAACCAATTTAATTTTAATTTAACCAACAAAATTTTTCAAATTAATAATGTTAATAATTTACCATTTTGGTGACGGATGGTCTTGTCTTGGCAAACGCAGTCTTGAAATGTCTCATTGACACTTTTAAATCTTCAACTTTCCAGCCTCTTGTCGACTCCAAAACAAGCTCTTTGAAAGCTGCAACGGACGCCTCTCGAACAAGTGCCGCTAAATCCGCGCCTGTGTAAAATTCGCACTCTTTGCTGCGTGCGAGAGATTCCAAGTTCACGTCTAAGGACATGGCCGGCTTCGTTCCATTCTTTTACGTCACAAGGGAAAAAGCAATGCAATTTATCGAATATTTACTGATGATGATGAATAAATTAAGCACACTGTCTTACCTTTGTGATTGCCTTGAATATTTCATATCTGTCTGTAGGAGTTGGCAAGTCTACAAAAAGGACTTTATCCAATCGACCAGGGCGCAGAATTGCAGGGTCTAAGATGTCCGGCCGATTTGTTGCAGCCATTATAAAGACACCCCCTCGCCCCTCAATCCCATCCATTTCTGTCAATAGCTGATTAACAATACGACTTCCGGAGCCACTTTCTGGACCGTCGCTTCTACGAGGGCAAAGGGCGTCTATTTCATCGAAAAATATGACGCAAGGGCTGGAACTTTTTGCCCTTATGAAACACTGTCGAACAGCTCGCTCACTTTCTCCAACATACATGTTGAGCAACTCTGGCCCTTTGACTGAAATAAAGTTTATCCGAGCTTCATTAGCCACAGCTTTGGCAAGCAAAGTTTTTCCACAGCCTAAAAACCATTCCGTGTGCTAATAAATTTTTACTATTAAATATGTGTGTGCCAAATACCTGGAGGTCCACAAAGTAAAACTCCAGCAGGATTTGTCAGTCCAAGAGACGCAAAGGCAAGGGAATGCTTCACCGGTCCCTGCAACAATAATTAGTCAATAAACAAACCGTTTTAAAAATGGGGTGAAGGGATCGTTATACAACTGGATTTCACTATTTCTTGAATTTCAATTTGACCTATTTACACGACCAATATTTTACGTTGACATTAATTAATTTCCAATTCGAATTAAAATATAGGGTATTAATATTGTGTTCAATGCTATTTTTTTATATGTAATTTTACCAAAATGGAGACTTCCAGCTCTTCTCGTATGTCCTTAAGGGCTCCCACGTCGTCCCAAGTTGTGTCTGGAACTGTGGCAAAACCCTCGCGTTTTGAGGACGGCTGGACATGTTTGAGAGCCTCTTCAAAATCATCCATAAAAATGTAGAGCGAGTCCAGGTCATTTTGGGAGAGGGGATAACTCTCTTTTATCCAACGCAAGTATTGTGGCTCCGCTGAAGACGAAGAATCCACTATTTGGATTTCTTCTACGTCGATTGTGACTTCTTTTGGGGCAGTTTCAAGTTCTGAAGTATCCATATTTTCCTCGTGAGATCTCCCATTTACGCCGAGAAGTAGCTGAAATAAAAATTTCAAATAAAGCGACAGTGCTTATTGATTTCTTAATGTTAAATTTACGAACCTCTTCTTCAACTTTTTTCTTTAGCTTTTCAATTATGTCAGCCACAATCCAGTAATCGTCTAGTTCTTGAGCTTGTTCAACGGTACAATTAGACATCACAGAAACTATCACGGGATTATCTGCCGCAACTTCCTTTGAAATGTTGTTGAGCGCTTTGTTCACAGCCGCAACTGCAGCCTCTCGAACCAATAGCTGCAAATCGGCTCCCACATAACCCGGAGTTAGTTTTGCTAGCGCTGAGAGATCAAAACCAGGAGCGAGGCGAAGATTTTTGCAAATCACATTCAAAATCTTTTCTCTTGAGCCTTCATCTGGGATTCCAAGACAAATTTCTCGATCGAAACGACCAGCTCGGCGAAGTGCAGTGTCAATTGCTTCCACACGATTTGTGGCTCCAATTAATAGGACTTGGTCCCCTTTTTCGTGATTTGTCAGACCTGCAATAGTCGGAATAATAATAATAATAAACTTGATTTTAAGAATAATTAAGTATTAGATAATTTTTTAAAAGAAAGTTACCGTCAATGCAAGATAACAACTGTGTCACAATTCTACGCTCCATTTCTTTCCCTGCACTCTCCCGTTTTGGTGTAATTGAGTCAATTTCGTCAATGAAAATAATTGAAGGAGCAATAGAAGCTGCTTGAGCAAAAAGATCTCGAATGTTGCTCTCTGATTCTCCAGAAATCCCGGAAACAAATTCAGTCCCAGTCACCTTCAGCATTGGCAATTCAAGTTCTCCAGCAATCGCATTTGCCAGCAAAGTTTTCCCTGAAAAAGTTATACAACATTAACATTGTTAAATAAATTATGCTTTGTTAGTTTGTCACAAAAGTTACCTGTGCCCGGAGGCCCATGGAGAAGAAATCCCCGAGGAGCTTTGACCCCCAAAGTAGTATAAACTTCAGGATGCTTTAAGTGCATGATGAGTTTGCAAACCTCCTGAAAATTTCAATAAATTATTTGACTTTATATCTACTCATCATTCAATAATAAAACTTACCTCTACAACTTTCTCGCTCCCTGCAAAATCACAAAGTCTAATTCCTGAATCTCTGATTACGTCTTTTCTAAGCTTTTTGCTTCCAGTCAATTTTTCCTCTTCCATTCCTTGTGATGATGAGGAGTCGTGATCATTCTTTCTCTTCCGCCCACGCTTTGAAGCTGGACTTGGCGACGAACTTGTGTCCATCTCTTCAGTTCTCACTCGACTAATCGTGTTGATTAGTACGGATGGAGGTGGGGCTAGGGGACGGATCCTTGGCAGTGTTGTCAAAGTAAAAGTTTCCCTTTGTGCATTCTGGAAATGGGACTGGTTGCCATCAATCCAATTTTCATTTTGGTTTAACATGGTCACAGTTATTCCTGAGGGAACAGCATTAATAGCGCCATTCATTGTTGAAGAAGAAGTACACGGTTGGGAATTAGAAAAATGAGGTCGAACAGGAGCCTTAACTTCTTCCAATATCTCCAAGTCATCGTCACTGTCCTCTTCTACGGGGGGCTTAGGATTAGTAGTAGTATTTACAATAGAGTTGGCTGGTTGGTCGGAAGGGAGTGGTGCTGGTGCACTGCTGGAATCAGCAGTTTCAACTGTCGGGACAATTTTCTCTGAAGTTGTCCCCTGTTGTTGTTGTTGTTGTTGTTGGGACTGCGCCTGTTTGTTGTTATTTTTGTACAGTGCAGTTAAAGTAGAGCTTACGAAATCTTGAGAAACGGCAGGGGGAGGTCTCTATATTTAATTAAAGGAATTGCATAAAATTGAAAGACAATGTTGTCAATGTTCTATAATAAGTTCTATTAATGGATTTCGAACCTCTTCTGAGATTTCTTCAATGTCACTGTCATCCTCAAGCATCCTCAATCCTGACGAAAGTTGGGCCGACGCGGGCGTCGCGTTCCCATTGTCCCCTTGTCCATCTTTCTGACGTTTCACGTATTCAAAATATGCAGACTTTACTTGATTAAAAAATACAGTGCGCTGAAGTCTTTGATACTTGAAGCTTTTCATCCTCAAACAATCCACCATGTCATCAATGTTGATGAATGATAAGTTGCTGTTTTCCGCCAGATACTGTAATCCCAATTAATCCATTTTATTAACAATACAATTAATTACATTACCGGTAGTTAAAATGGTAAATACCAGTTCTACAAGACGAGGCAAGGGGATGTTCTTTGTCCCCACTTGGGACAAACCCCCAAAAACCTGCTTCTTCATCTTCCCCAGATTTTTTGCAAATTTTTCCAATTTTTGCGAATATTTTCCGACTCGGACTCAATTTGCAATTGAAAAGTGTGAGGAAAACGTGACTGCCGCCAAAATACGCCGGCTCTTGTTGAGCAAGGAGCAAATAGTTTGCTAATTGCTTTTAGCCACTTTGAGGTCAGAGGGAAAGGTCAACTAACTTATTGCATCCTTTCAGTGAAGAAGGAAAAGGGAAATTAGGCTAACTCTTTGACATTTTCTCTCTTTCCTCATCTTTGATCTTTGTGTCAAAAGAACATGAAAATGGCCCCGCGACGCTCGACGCCCGTTGGTCTGCTCGTCAGGAAATGTGAGGACGTCGTCCAATCTTTGGTGGCCGTAAGGGACTCGGGGTAAAGAGAAATTACATTTGGTCATTTGTGCTCATTCACAACTTTGTCCTTTACGTAGGTACAATTTCGTGTGCGCTGGTCCGATTGCGAGCCAAAGTTTTGTGGAGCAGGTGCTCGGTGGGGGCGGGGATCGACCCTCACAACCCTTCACCTGGTTTGAACTCGCCCTCTCTTCTAATGGTGAACAATCAATTAGTTTTAATTTGAAAGCCCCAGCCATAATTTGTTATTTGTGAATAGAATGGTCTGGAATGGTGGTGGCGTTGCTTACGGACTTGGAGACGCACTTGGAAGGCTCCGACTCGGTCATGTCCCATCGAGCAAGCCAAATTCTTAGAAAGGAAATTGAATTTGTTCACCACCTCTCTCTCACATCCATAATTGTGGAGCTGAAAGTTGGACATAGTTATGCAAATTTGGCGAGAATTGTCCAGGAATATGCGGCCAGTGCCACACAATCTCAGAATGTATGCATTCAGTTTTAATTAATTGGTTATAATCTAATTAGTGAACTTGTGTTGATTTTGTTTATAATTTTCAGTTTTGGATTAAAGTCCCAATTGGTAATAATGCTAATCGTGAGAGCGACGAAGATTGGAACAATGACTTTCCAAAAGAAAGCTCCTGGGAACTGTACGCTTTGATTAAAAATAGATTTTTTTTATTCTAAAAACTTTTTTGTTAGATGGAATAAATTTCGAAGTCTGGTCAACACAGAAGCTAAAGTGCATCCAAGTGTGAGCCTTGAACCGGATTTGCCAGATGATCCTGAAGAAATTAAGCGCTGGTTGGGAGAACCAGTCAAGGCAGTTTATATTTCTTCAGGTATTTCTTATAATAATTATTATTTTTGAAGCATGTTTTAATCAACAATTTCTCTTTTTCAATTTTAGGCTGCTATACATTAAACGATAAAAATTATCCCGTGCTAAACAAGAGTCATCAAAAGGTAGTGAGACAATTCATGGAACTCGGGGCTCAGATAATTATCGAACCAGATCCAAAAATGGAAATAACTCCAGAGTATTTAGCTCAACTAACTTTGTATCGTCAATATATCGATTATTTGGCAACTTTGGAGGTAGGTAAAAATAAAATTGTCATTCATAAAAAAAATACAAATTCTTAATTTTGGTTATTATTTAAGGGCCGAACGATAAAAGACGAGTATTCTGGGATTCAATACACGTCTGGCTACGAAGACTATCTCCAGTGTCCTCTTCAACCACTTCAGGATAATCTCGAAAGCCACACTTATGAAGTTTTTGAAAAGGATCCCGTAAAGTACGATTTGTATGCTGATGCTGTACATGATGCTCTCTTAGATCTCATTCCACAAGATGAAAAGGATACTAAAACTTTGTAAGAACTTTTCCATCAGTTTATTGACTAATTGACGCATTCAATAATGTTTTATAAAATGTGTTTTTTTTTGAAGGGTTGTGATGGTTGTGGGTGCAGGGCGTGGGCCCTTGGTCAGAGCCTCGCTTTCTGCTGCAGAAAAAGCCGATCGAAAAATCCGATTATATGCTATTGAAAAGAATACAAATGCTGCAAACACTTTACTCCACTTGAATGAACAAGAATGGAAAAGACAAGTCTCGGTGATAAATGTGGACATGCGGGAGTGGGAGGCCCCAGAATTGGCTGACATTCTCATCTCAGAACTATTAGGTAATATATAACAAGTCTTTAATCGATGTTAATCAAGTTCTAACTAATTATTGTTGAACTGACATTTTAGGCTCTTTTGGGGACAATGAACTTTCTCCTGAATGTTTGGACGGAGCACAAAAATTTCTAAAGGCTGGAGGGATTAGCATTCCGTCTTCTTACACCAGCTACGCCAGTCCAGTCATGAGTGCAAAGCTGTACTCTGAAGTTCGGAAAATAAGAGAGCCTTTCAAGAATATGTACACCAATTTTGAGACGCCTTACGTCGTTCATATGAAGAACAAGTATATTATTGCAGAACCTGAGAAAGTTTTCCATTTCCAGCATCCAAAACCAGGTAAATTTTTAGATAGCTTTGGTTTATATAAATTCTTCTAATCTACATAAATGTTTCCTATTTCAGATATAAAGGAGTCTAATGAGCGATTCGTGACACTTAACTACAAGGCCAAAGCGGACTGCGTCATTCATGGCTTCGGAGGCTACTTTGAGTCCACTCTTTATGGAAAAATTGTGATGAGTATTTTACCAAAGAGCTTTTCTTCCGGAATGTTCAGTTGGTTCCCAATATTTTTCCCTATCAGGGTAAATTATTAATTATTTCAAGATCCAAATGGAACTCCCTTTTAACGTGTGTTTTCTTCAACTTGCAGCAACCAATAAAGGTGAAAAAGGGTGAGACAATTACTGGTCACTTTTGGCGTTGTGGGAACCGAAGTTCTGTGTGGTACGAGTGGACATTCTCTTCCCCCGTCTCCGTCCCCATTCATAATCCGGCAGGAAGATCGTATACTATCGGACTCTAATTGCTAATTAGCTTTGTAACTTGTTACAAAATTCAAACAAAATCTCTTGATCTATAAAGTTTTGATAACTTTTCAATTATTATTATAAATAAACTTTTTTCATTTCATTTTGCAATAATTATTTAATGCTATCTCTTTACTATAAATTCCCCACAAGAGTTACAACTATTGAAAACCACTCCGTCATATTCAATTAACAAGTTAAAATTATGAAACCGAATTTGTTTATGTAGCCTATAAAAGGATTTTTCGCCCACCGCCCAATACGCCAAATCCCCAACGAGTCGCAATTGGGGACAAGCCCTCAAAATGCTGCTTAGACCATCCACCAACGAAATCTTGTTTTTGAAGCCCAGTCTAAATATTTGGAGACAAGGGACGTCCATCTGAGATTTTATTTATTAAGCTCGTTAAAATTGCACTTGCAAATTAGACTTGTGTATAATGAGTGGACCTCAAACAGCTCTTCCATGTCTTCGTCCCTTAAAAAGTCCGGATGGAGGAGAAGTTCGCGTATTTCTAAATATTCCAGGGCTGGACAATTTTGGAGGAGACTTTTGAGGGTGGCTAAATTATGGGCAATGGGTATGGACACTTGCTTTAATTTAGGCAGTGGATATTTGTCCCCTACAACGCCCTTAAGGGACGCTTTAATTCTCTCCAAATTGGGGGCAAAGTGTCCGAGCAAATCGATGGGGATGAAGGCGCACGCCGAGCGGGCGAAACTTGTAAAATTAATAACGCTCAGATTTTCAAGTTCTGCGAGAGCCAGCAAACGTTCGTTCTACGCATTACGCTATATTTATTTATAGTTTGGAATTACTTATAGTAAATTAGTCCGCGTACCGAAAAGAGGAGGAAGCCAACTTCTGCTCCAATTTCATTGACTCTGACCTGAAATGTCGGCGCATTTGTGGAATGACAGGCCAACAGTCCGCGGACGAGACAGAAAATATTTTCGCAAAAGCCACTCCTCACGTGCATCACGAGACTTTGTCGCAAGGGCATCAGCGTTGGACTGGGCTCAAAATCCCGACAAATTATTTTGACCTCTCCCTTTGGCTTGAAAAAGAAGCGGGTGGAAGTGGCGACGAGTTGGGGACACGCCACCAACAACACGTCTGCAATCACACTTTCAACGTTCAACAGGAAAACTTCATATTCGTTTAAATAAATAACATTTACCTGCAATTTTCAAGCTGACAGGGATTTTATGGCAGTTGGAAAAGTCCAAATATTCAATGGACTTTGATAAGGGACGCAGCAGATTTTTTGGGAGCTTGTAATTTGTATTGGAAGCTTTAAAAAGTTTAACGTAACGAAGTTCAGAGGCGGCGTCTTTAAAGAACAAGAGTTTGACCCCAACGGCCGTCACTGGAGTCCCACTCACGTCCAAATACTTGAGACGGAGACAACTGTGACCAACTGCGGCCAATAACTCGTCATCCGCTGCCCCTCGAACCACCAGTTTTGAGAGGTTGGAAAATCCTTCCATGGAAAACGAAAAGTTGTACGCGGCGGCGTCATCGTCTTCCGAAGAAGGGGACAAGTATACAGAGAGCTCTTTGACCTTCTCCGTACCATTTTGTGACTCCAAAAGGGACACAATAGATGTCCAAATCGAAGGAGTTATCGGCTGTGCTAAAATAAACGAACAAAATTTAATAACAGCAATCTCATTTCGCCAAAGCTCTAGCCACAAATACAAGCTCTACAAAAGTTAAACTGTCTAACTTTCCATCTTTTGTTTGTGGAAATCTTACAAATGACTCGCCGTAGGGGTGTGATCATGTGTCTACAAATGGCGTCATTGTCCTTGTCCCCCTCCCCCAACAAGGGCACTTCCCCTTCCCCCAAAAAGTCCAGTACTTGTGGGGGCGAGAGGGTAAAGATGAGCCCCAACTGTTTCAAATCATGGAGAGGAGCTTCGTAATAATTTGAGAGATGGATCCAAGCGTTGATTGCGGCATTGGACACATTTTTAAGGCCCATCGATCCCAGCCATTTCACAAGCTTTGGGCCATTTGAGGCAATGTAGGGGGAATAAATCGTGTCTATACTTTTAGGAAAATTAATGTATTATTAAAATGGAAGCGAAATTTTGGAGTGAAAGGGGTGCTAAAAGTAATACCTCTGCAATATTGCTCTGCACACGGATATGCGTCAATTTCCTACAATTTTACTTTTGTATTAAGTTTAAAAGTCGGGCTATTACAAATTACATCTCGATTAATTCCATCCGGCCAAACAACTTTTCGGACAGCCATCAAATGGAGGGAGGGGACCTGATTTCGGAGAGGCATTATTTCCACAAAAAATAATAATATTCAATTAAATTAATACTAGTCCAACATCAAACTCACTTTTTATTAACAGAAAAAAATGAGAGCAATTTTGAATTTTATCAGAGTGATAAAGTTTCTAGGGATTAAATAATGTCTTCAGTCAATTTCTATTCAGTGTGACTGCTACTTAATTAATTGGAGCTACGGAATGGCTTGAACTCCCGTTGGATTGAGCTTCCAAAGTTGAGACTTCCTTTGGGGTCGTTGAGGTAGCTCGCCGAGGGGACGTGCGGAAGCTAGATGCAAAAAATACCATCAAAATTCAATAACTTTTGCAGCGAATCATAAAACTTTAATTTATATTTAGTTTATTATACTGCAGCAATCACAATTATTTGTCGTATCTCAAACGGAGCCATTTACGTAATTTTGATTACAAAATCTAGTTTGAGAGCGACGTATAAAATATATCAACAATCTATGACTTCCATTTTAAAGGGTTTTAGGGGGGCCATTCGAAGGGGGGGCTCGTCATTGTCATTGGCGTCTTCTGGGATCATCCCACCTCTATATTCTGTTATCTGTCAAAATTAAATCAAATGTCTGTACTTTTTACAAACATGTCCATGACCATTAGAATTTTTTAGTATGCAAACAACACAAACAACAAATTAGTGAAAAACAGACAAAGACAGGGAATTAGTAGATCTCAAAGGATCCTTTATTTTGTCCTCTTCCTTTAGCTCAAGTCTTGTTTTCTTTCAACTCCAAATTCCAAGTACAAATAGTCAACTATTACATTTTTAAATCCAATCTACATCTAAAATATTTTATTGTACTTGCAGTTGGAGCTTGTAGCAATTCACATTAAACTTCACACTTGCGATTGATGTTAGCAAACAGCTCTAAACGTTACTATAAAATTTGTTTTCACACTATAAAACATATTTGGGCATTTCACTAGATTACAGACTGGATTAGAATACTTTTTGTTAGTTTGGCTTTTTCACGGGTTAAAACCAACGTCGATACCAAGGCCGGTCCTCGTTTCCAAATCTCACCTCGTAATCTTCCATCATGGGTCGCGTGGAGGCTGCAGTGTCGATTCGACGCATTGTCGTGGATGCGCTTCGCCCCCGCCCAGAAGGTCCCAGCACATTGAATAAATTCATCAGCCAAACACCAACAATGGGGATGACGCCAAACAGGATGAGGGCCAATGCGATGCCCATGCACCATCCGGGATATTCCAAAAGATGCGTGTCCCCCTGGTTTACACAAGTTTTATTAATCAATATTCACATCTATTTAGCAAGGATTTGAGATATTACCGTTTCGGCATTCCAGGCCGTGTAGGTGGGACTCTTTTGAATTTTCTGGATAAGAGAGCCCACCAAGAGGAGGGTGAGAAATCCGGGTCCGACTATTCTCCAAGTTATCTGCCAATACCATCCAGGGTAGTAGCCAGTCATGTATTCGATATCTGCTGAAAACCTGGAGCAAACATTCATATTCATTAACATCTACTAATAGTAGTATATTCTAATATGTTTGTTTTGAGAAAGTACCTCTCGTGTCCATAAATGTACATTACGGAAACGATTTCCATCAAGGCGATAATCACAAGTCCTGTTGTACTGGCATAGCCATCAAATAAAGAGACCCAATATTCCCCAGCCCCCGTCACAAATATCAGCCCACAAAGGAAGGAGATGAAACAGACAAACGCTGGGGGGAAAATGCAAATGAATGTAATCAATAAGTACGAGAGACCAAAAATTTTTCAAATTACCTGTCAAAAATTCCTTCCGCACATTTTTAAAATAAGAGCAGTCAAAAACGGTATTGACCACCCCCTCCATTGTCCCAATTTGGGATCCCAATCCTGTTAATTATAATAAAACAGTATATTTTTAGCTGTCCTTATATATTTTTTTATTTGAGTAGTGCATATACCCAAAGCGAGCAACATGAGGAAGAAGATGATTGACCAAAAGGGTGACGCCGGAAGTTCAACGATTGCCTGAGTAAAGACCACAAAGGCGAGTCCAGTCCCTGCCGCCGCCGAGTCCAGTTCTTTTTCCAAACTGCAGTCATGGAAGAGGGAACCGTTGTAGGCGTCGTCGTTGGGAAAGTTTTTGGCAATGTACGCGTCGTAGACTTCGTCTGATATCTCTGAATTTGGATATTTGTCCGGAAAGAGTTGATGGAGCAAAACTTTGTTGCCGACAATGCAACGCTCGTGGATGGCGGTGGCCTTGAATCCCAGCACGGAAAAGATGACGACGGATGCGTACATTGCCGTGAGGGCGTTGGTGCAGGTGATAAAGATGACATCCTTCACGCAGTTGTTTCTTGGCTTATTATAACTTCCAAAAGCAATTAGGGAACCAAAAGCGAGGCCAAAAGAGTAGAAAACTTGAGTTGCGGCATCCATCCAAGTTGTTAATTGAAGAAGTTTGTCCATCTGCAAAATGGTTCGATTAATAGGTTTCGGAAATCACATAGAGTTTTGTGTCATGTGGCAAAAAGAAAGTGTTACTACCTTGGGTGTGTACATGTGGAGGAGGCCAGCGGCTGCCCCCTTGAGCGTTATCCCCCGGAAGAAGAAGATTGTGAGGACGACGTAGGGGAAGAGGGCCGTGAAGTAGACGGCCTTCCCCGCCGACTGCACTCCTTGTCTGATGATGAAAAATACGACGGTCCAACTGAGGAGGAGACATAAGGCCATCCACCATTTTATTCCCCCCGTCTCCTCCATGGAAGGAGAAATGTCCAGCGCTTCTCGGTACCAATAATAGGCAGTTTCCGAAGATTTTGCACATTCGTCCACAAGAGTCGCCGTACCGTTGATCATCTCGGATGGACAACTGGCCCAAGGTAATGGTGACTGCAAAACAATCAACAATTATTATTACTTTTCTCAATTTGCCCCATAATTTGAATAAAGCTTCATGAATTTGGGGGTGTGACCACACAACCCCCGATTTATATATAATATCTATAAGGATTGACTTTGGAAAAAATTTTGTGTGATTGCCGAACTATTTATGATGTTTCATACCTGAAATGATTGAAATAGGAAGAAGAAGCACCAAGTGATGATGACGTTGTAATAAAGTCCCACGAGGAAGGCGACAATTGTGCTGGCAATTCCAATGCCCCCGATGGAAGGGTGAATCATGTTCCAAGTCCCAAGGGAGCCCTGTCTCAGCTTTTGCCCGATTCCGAGTTCAATGAGTAACAATGGAGCCCCCTCCAACAGCACCATTATCAAAAAGGGGATCAGAAACGCACCTGAAAAAAGTTAGCGTCCATATTAAATATTTGTATGGGTGGCCTTGGACGCGGAGGACACGTGGCCCAAATAAATTCATTTCCAGGAGAAAAAAGGAAAGCAATCAAAATATTCATGAAGTGATCAACTTGACGGACAAAATTATTAAGTGCTCACAAACATTTATTTATGACAAAATCGATCTTCCACTCCAAACAATATTGGATACTTTCCTTCCATTTATTTGTGACATATATTTAATTGTGTGCTGGGTCTAAAAGAAGTAGCCATCTGCATCTTTACGACTTCACATAATATTACGTAATTAGATAAAGAACGAAAGCTTTGGAATGTCACCCGTCATTAAATTTTCTCCACATGTTTTCTACTTTATTCCCAGCTCTGCATTTTATTCAACATGAATTGTTTTTAATCTGCTAAACTAAACTGCATACTACTAAACCATATCTCTAACTTCCATAACATTTTTCTGGCAACTTTTTGCACCTGTTTTTGGAGCCAGAGCCAATTCTACTTACTTTCATAATATTTGCAGATGCTGACAAACATGTTGCATAAAGGATACCCAAGATTTTGACCAATAATTATTTAAGAAGCTGCTGAATTTGCCCAGTCTTTTGTTCCAACGAAATATCAAGTTGTGGTTGTGAATGACAAGTCATTTTTTGCTGCTTGTGAATTGTGAAGCCAAAAATAGTTTGCGTTGAAAGTCCCAACTCTTTTACTTGCACATTCCGTTGCCAAAATTAGCCAAAGGAAAGAAAAATGCAGATCCACTGCATTTCACTCACAAGCGTAAAATTTTTCTCGGAGAAAAAGATGAATTAAAGATCTGCTAATAATTAATTGTGTTTACATTCAATTACAAAGCTTGAGAACAGTCCAAAAAGTAGAAGTTTGCAAAAAGATGGTAAATAGTAAGTAGCTCTGTTTGGGTATATTAATAGACAGAGTCATATGGAACAGAAATCATATCATGCCAATGCCAAAAATCCACAAAATTGTTGGCAGCTCTCTCCAAAATTGTGTGGCATTACCTCACAACATTTTAAAGCTGCTGAGAGCCCAAAATTGGCAAATTTTTGAGACAGTTTTGGATGAGAAATCGCTTTTGACTTTTGATGCCTACCTTGAGCTAATGAGCTTTTGACATAGAACCTTAAAACTTTTGGCTCGGGATATAGACAAAAATAGACTGACATGGAGCTTAAATTATTTATGCGTTTGGGAAAAAACGATGGACAACAAATAGAAAGTTAAAGGTCAAGGATGAATTGTTCAATTTTCACTCACCGCCCCCATTTTGTTGACAAAGATATGGAAATCTCCAAATGTTGCCGAGGCCGACGGAATATCCGACCACACTGAGCATAAACTGAGTTTTGGATTCCCATCCTCCATTTTCGGCGTTAGTGTCGTTTGCGCCTCCAGGTCCATTGGCCTCCCCGTTTATTGAGAATGCGGCTTCTGAAGGAATCTCACGCATAAACTGAATCCCGTTTGAGCCCGCATTTGCAGCCCTTAGCCCGTCGTCGTCCAGTTCGGTGGTGGAAGACACGCTGAGGGCGGCGTGAGAATATGGACCCTTCACGTTCAAACTGTTCTTGTCCATTGCAGTCAGTTCCAGGGCTCCGGTTTTCTTATATTCTTATTATATAGGTACTTATTGGCAATAAATAGTTGAGATCTGTGTATTTGAGACTATGTAAATATATGTTGTAGCTATTTGAGTGTAGCACTTTTTAAATTGAGCTTGATAGGAAGAGCTTCAGGTAAATTGAAGAGAAACTATTTTTCCCTACTTAATTGTACCCTACTTTGTATATGGGTACTAACTAAAGGTATTTGGGTAAACATTCGGTCTTTAGCTTTATATTTTGAACCAACTTGTGTTCTCATTAAAGCGGAGGTTTGGACAGAGCCGTGTCTCAGTTGCAACTGGAACAATCGTCCCTCGTTTCTCTTCCTCGCACAATTTGGGACGCTGCCAATTTACTCGCTCATTCACGTACAATCCCAATACAACTCAATACTCCCACTATTTCCAATAACTAACTTCCACAAAATTAAGCTGGCTACAACAATTTTAGAGCAAAAAAAGCTAATTGATCTGGAACCAGAATTTTCCTGACAAGAGTTGACCTTCGTTCACAAGAAGTTTGACAGGTTATGAGGTAAAGAGTACTAAAGAGGAGCAAAATCGTGGAATCAAGATTTGCAGATCTTGCTACCAATCAGAGATTTGGCGTCTTCCACGTGGAAAACTGGATTTGTTTATATCCCTATCAAATAATCTAAAATCTTGTTCTGTCAAAGCTACCAAACTTTGTAATGCCTATAGTTCAACGACCAACGTCAAAGGTCAAGCGGAGCTAATGAAAAACCAAAAACCGCTTTTTTGCAATTATTATCTCGAATACTTTTCGGCCAGAGGCTGATGGTAGTAGTAGTAATAATATTCCGTGAAATTGGGCTCACTTTCCCTCAGGAAATTGAGGTCCGTCCCACAATTGGCCTCCCAAGGAAATGGAAAGATCTTTGAGAATTTTTTGTGTTTCTTTGTGCAAACACAAGCACACCCTTTATACATTGATTTGCCTAGTTAAACTTTGCTGCTGTTAAGACGTCAGACAAACTCGTGGCTTGCGATATTTTGTTGTTTTGATTTGGATGTTGGAGTTTTGGAGACGGCTCTGTTACTGAACTGCCAAAACTTGCTCTCTTCCTTTCCACAAAGCTGGTGGACGGATTCGGTCTTTTTCGCAAAATGTTGGAGAAAGCAGCTTAGAAGTTTTTAGAAGTGCTAGAAGTGGAGGAGGCAGCAAAACTACGTCGCACACAACTCCTATTCATAATTCAGTCAAATATCGATTCCAATCCGAAATTTCTCCGGGACACGTCGGTCTTTTTTGACTACGTGCAGATCCACGGGACTTTTCACCCAAATATTTGGCTTTTTTTTTCTTCTTTAAAGAAAGCAGGGCATAAATCTCCCAAAATTGGTCTCTTACCTTCAGTTTCCAGAACAAAGGAATGTTATTAGAAAAGTTCTCTTTGATCCAAATACTTTAATTGCTCATTGTAAATACATTTTAGGCATGAAATAAGGTTAAGACGCAATTTGTAGTTGTGGTTGGGGCAAATCCTTTTTAGACAAATTTCCTGGAATCATGGAATAAAACCGGGCTTAAATTACACTGCTTTAACCTCTCTAAATTCCTTTTGTATACTTATAAGCATGCATAAGTATATTCAATACTTGGGTGAAATCTGAGCTTATCTCAACGCAGTTCTTTGACTGTTTGAAGCCCTACAAATATCTTCAATCGAAACGCCGAAAGTTATGCAAATACCATTAATAATAAAAAAAATATTTTGACAACATTACATTATTATTGAGAGCTATATTATTAAAATTAAAGTTGCATTTAACAAAACTTTTGAGCCTCATTTAAAAATATAATTATCTGTAATTATCTTTTATGACGCTTTTTCGGTTCATTGTGTGCCAAATATTTATAATTTTTCTACGTCGTTGGCATCCACCGACTATTTAGTATTGTATTTAGTGGCGAGGTGAAAGTTTGCTCCCAAAGCCCCGTGATCCAATTTGGACGGAATATCTATTATGAAGACTTATATCGCATCCCCTCTTTGTCTCCTCTAAACTCCATTGACGTCATACAAACTTTCAATCCCAACAAAACCTCTCAATAATGGCATCCCACTTTCTCTGACTACAAAACGACATTACTATAAGTACGGGACACGTCAAATTACATTCTAATTGTAACTTTTTTTAGTATTGCATCATAGTATAAACAAGGATTTCAGAATTGGTTGTCGTGCTAAATATGTAATTGCCGTTGAAAGGAAGTTGTAATTTGATGCTAGATTTTATTTCACTGTAAATTTCCATCAGACAGTCTGCTTGACAAAATTGATTTATTAAAAGTAGGGCTTTTTATTTTTGGATTGATGTGTAAACATTTGAATGTGTAAGTGGTTAGTTGTAAGTCCCGACCAACGCAACGCAACGCAAATTACAATGAAAAGAAAACTAGTTTCAAAGTCCAGGGAGTGGAAAATTACCGGCTTCTTATGAATTGAATTAAATATATGCAATGTTGGCCCATTTCTGACCACACGGAATTACACGTCGTAAAAAAATGTTTATAAAACAAGATCCAATAGGAATTAGAACTAACTGGCTCTTTCTAGACACAACTGCGAATGAACTTTGGAAAGCTGACACCAAAGCATTGTGCAAATCACGACGCTACTGTTATACTTATGGATACATATTATTATTATTAGGGGTGTTCACAGTAACCGATTATAATCGAATGGAGGATTATAATCGAATTGGATTATAATCGTTAGCTGT
>JAQIXN010001366.1:0-19153 GCA_034698145.1 Proisotoma minuta
TTACTTACCCATCGTTTAGTAGTTTCGCTGCGACAAAGCCAGTAAATTTTTTGGACTGCGCCTCACATAAATTGAAATTGCATTTTCAACCTCAATTTATCCAAATTGATATCAATTTACTTATCAGCTTAATCCTTAATAAAATAAATTTCCACAAACATATCTTTACAAGCGAATAAGCCCGCCTTCGGCGAGAGGTGTGCAAATAAAATTCAATAATCCTTTCAATTTTCTGCAATTAAACAATAAATTTATTGCGTAAAAATATGGGTGGAAAAGAAAGTTAATATATGAAATCAATTTTCCGGAATCAATTTAAAATTGTATTTTTTATTTTTATAAAGTTAAAATTATATTTTTAAAAGTTTGTTGAAATAAATCAACGAAAACTCCGTTGAAATGAATCAACGAAATTTGATAACCGTAACCGTAACCGCAACCGCAAAAAGTTTTACTTTGGGATTGGACTTGCGCAGAAGAGCGTTACGGACAAAAAAAAAGTCAGACACATACGCATTTTATAAGGTAGATAACTGTAATCTTTCATCAAAGGGACCGCATCCATTCTTAGAATGAACAATGAAACTTTGTCCATGGGGTTTATTTGGCTAACTTGGTCCAAGTTTTTATATATAAATATTATAAATTCAAGATTGAAAAAGCGAAGGGGGAATTTTAACATAATGGGCTCAAAGTGCTTGAGTCCCTTGATGACGCTTTATTTGATTAATTATATTAATCAAATAATTGCAATTGCAATTATTGTATAATTGCAAAAAAGCCTAAACTGCTTAAATACAATTGGTTGGGATTATCTCATGAGTCATCGGAATAAACATCGACAAATTCTGTTTGATAAAATTGTACATGTAAGCTTTTGCCCATTTTTTATCAGAGAGATAACAAATCCCATCCGTTTTTGGTATAAACTGCGAGTTGATCTAAATAATTTAACTTTATTCTTCAGATTGAGCACAGCTTTAAGTTTGGGGACTGGATTGAGCACCGAATTATAAGTAAAATGAGTCAGGGGACGGGGGAGATCTGCGTCTACGTCGCTGTGGACGTGAGTGGGAGCATGCAGGGGTCAAAGGTAAAGGAATTATGTGTCACCCTTCGAAGTCTAATTAAAGAGTCTCCGGACGACGTTTTGTTTGACTTCACTCTTTTCTCCACAATTGCATGGAAAGTGGCCACGGGGCTAAAGGTCGGGATTGACGTCGACGTTCTTGTTGAAATTATTGAATCTGCTTGCATTAAGAATGGAACCACTGCATTGTACGATGCTTGGGGGGATATGTTGAAAGGCATTCCGGAAAAAGGTAATATTTAGCAGTTTAAAGTCTAATGTTCTAAAATTCCCGATCAAATTCCAATTTTAAATCATGAAGTCATGAAGTGAAATCCACTAAATTTTTAGATGTGCACTGAGGTTTTAGGAAGAATTTATAATTGTCTATAATTTGTTATAATAAAATTCCAAATTTAATTTGTAGGTTATATTGACAAATCATTTTTATCTTAAATTGTGTAGTCATAAAAAAATTCTAAATTAGCGGAAAAATAAATAACTTATCTAATTTATTAACGATAGTTAATAGTCAATAAATAGTTAAGATATTCATGAGATATAAAAAAAATATTGATTGATGTAAAAATTAAACAGTTTAATTTAATTTATATTATGAATTTAAAAAAAGGTAAAAAAATTATCAGAAATAGGTGATGAGGTAATGAATTTGATAAGATAAGAATTTCCGGTGTTTATTTCAGTTCTCAACAAAATTATTGACATTATAAACATCGATAAAAATATATTAATTCCCAATTGAGTTATTCCACGTAAAAGCGCCTGACGGAGGACCCCCTAAAACTGTGAATTCAAGTAAAATTGGTTTTCTTACAATGATATGGATATGTTGATTAAGAAAATACACCTCATTTAATTTTCGGAGGTGTGCATTGGGTGTGAGCTGGGTGGCGTGGTTATTGGATTTGTTGGAAAAGTACTCGCACTGGTACATGCGTTACTCCTACAATTTCCAACCGAATTTAACGAAAATTTAGATTCTTCATCTATGAACCCTACTGGTGGTGTTTTTTTCTCATTTTTTCGAAAAAAGGTCATGGGCCTTAGAAAACGGTCACCAAAAATTAGGTTATTTTACACACTTTTTGCTTTAAGTTTTGGACCAAAATTGTTATCTTAATTAGCGTTTATCTTGTTTCTAAAACAAGAATGTTCCTCTAAAACTTGATTCGATTGTCCTCGATGTCATTTTTATGACCAAGGCGATGTCAGGCCATCATAAAACTCAAAAAAAGAGGAAGGGGCGCCGCATAAAATATTTTATTGCAGTCTCATATTACCCCATCATATGGGGCATCATTGGAAAGATATTTTCATGCTGAAAAAGAATATGCATGGTTTGTGGGGTCCAATGTCAAGGGGTAAAATTTTATGAAATTATTAAACTATAGTGCACTGTATTTCTGGCTTAAAATTAATGTAACGCTGCACACCGAGTTTACTATTTCATAAAATTTTACCTGATGATATGGGTCGAGCCATTACAAACTCGGCTCGCATCGCTCGCCGAGTTTGTAACTGGCTCGACCTTTTTTGACATATGACTTTAAGAGTGGTTTATTTTGATGTTTAATGCTCTGATGCAATAAATGTCAACTGGTTTATAGTATTTCTTTACAGAAGAACATTTATTTTCAAATTTCTTATTTTAGTTCATGTAATAGTTTTCAACCATCAAAACACCGAAGCGTCCTAAGTCAGGAACGATTACATCTTCAATTGCTCTTACGATGCATTTTTTTTCGTATTTACATTTTTTAATCAATGTAAGCTTCTGTCGATGATGCCGTGTGAGTGATTTGTTCCAATAGTCCAACACAAACATTGCAAAGTATTTTTTCCGAATTAGAATTCCTTTATTCACATAGCTTAGGCCTCCTTTCTCAACAACTTTTCCTAAAAATATAAATTAGTGAATATCAAAGATTTAAAGTAAACTTCGCTGAAGAACCCAAGAGGGTAGTGTTTGGGATGGTAATACGTTGTCACGTGCAAGATGCCCTCGTACGTTTAACAATTCGTAAATGAGCTTGTTAATGTATTGAGCATCAAAAATGGTATCATTAAAGACATTATTTCCAAATGCAATATGAGTGCTTCCTTTGGGTTTAAATGAATAACACTTCAAGCGGTGTTCACCAACTTGACCGATGTAGTGATTTTTGAATTTAACGCAAGTAGTACCGGGTTGTGCAGCTCCATCAGAATCTTCATCAGCGTCAGAATTTGATTCATCAGAACTGGACTTAGCTATAGAAAATTTAATATTATATCATGATTATGGTATATTTTATAATTACTTTTCAATCGTTTTGAGCAAGAACCATCATTATTGTCTCCAGATTTTCGTTTCACCAAACTTAGTGGTACAGGCTCAGCTTCTACCATTGGTTGTGTAGATGCTTCCTCAGATTCCTCTATCAATTTTCCAACTTCTTGAGTCAAGTCAATTGTTTCAGAGGTTTTTTCCGAAACAATTTCCGAATGTTGCCCATCATCCTTATTTACTAAAGGAGCGTCTTTCGAAAAGATTAATTTCATTAATTGAGCAGACACCTTAGGACTTATCTTGTCCTCTTGTTCGTCTTTCACAACACTCACGTCCTGCGATTGAGTGTTTGAAAATTCATCATCGCTAAGATTTTGAGACTCCATTTTAAGCTTTCTAAAAAAAATTAAATAAAAATTAAAGTTCCCGTAATGATTTAATATTTCTGGAAAATATTTCTTACCTTTTTCTACGATGTTTATTGTTCGGTCACTAGTGAAAGACTGTTAATTCTGACTCATGAATTGGCTTCTTTTATACACTTTTATCATTTTTTTTTTTTTTTAAATTTTATTTATTTTATATTTTAAATATAAATTTAAGCTTTGATTTCATGAAATTTTAAAACGTGATAGTTCTTCGTTATAAAAAACTCCTTCAATATCGTCGTTAGTACTGTTTGATAAAAGATAGGTTATTGGTTTACTTGCAACAACTTTTCTAATGCGATAAATCTCGTTTGAAAATGTTTTAGTAAAACCTTTTTCAAAAGTTTTCTTGTCAGCTTTTATTCTGACAAACATACCTTCAGAATACTTTGGCTTTTTTGTTTCTTCCTTCGGATTATAATATGTATTCATCCAAGCATCTATTTGATTATAAACAGTAACATCTTTTGGGGCACATTTTATAATTCGATGAATTGATGAATTGTATGAACTAACAAAGTTTTGTAGTTCGTGCACATACTTTTTCTGGTTTGTAAAAGTAAAGTATTTGTATATTCTCATCATTAACGTTCTGTTAAATCTTTCAACCATGGCTGCTTTTAGAGGTGAAAAATTATGATACATTTTGATGTCTCTAGTAGCAATAAACTTTTTGAAGAAACTTCCAAACTCGGTACCACGGTCAGTCTCCATAAATCTTGGCTTTCGCCCACTTTCATCAAGTATGCTCTGAAACGCCTCAGTCACTGTAGATGATTGTTTATTACGCAATGGTCTAACAAAAGCATATCTACTCAAAACATCTATAACAGTTAACAAGTAACGAACTCCCGAATTTTTCATATAAAATTTAGTAACGAAAACCAAATCAGCTTGCCAAAGATAATCAATGCATGGTACGGTTATTTTCCTACGAGGAAACTTATGTTTAATAGATTTATGTTTTGTGTATGTTTCTTGTTCTTCAAGAAAATCTCGGACTTCTGAATTAGATATGTTTGTGCTTTGTTTTAACCTATTTAAACCACCAAAGCTGCCAGGGTTTTTTGGTTGATAGTATGCATTACGTAGTATATCTTTGTTACTTATTCTCGACATAGTTTTAAATTTTTACCTACTCTCACACATTGTTTGTTTTGCTGTACACAAACGCTTGTCAAATCAATTCCCTTTTCGGCACACTTCAACTGACAAAGTTTTTCACAATCACTAAAACTCGGAAATTGAAAGTGTTGGTTCACAAAGTCATCAACAAATTTATCATTACTAGTTAATTTATTTGGAGAAAATACAGCTAATGCTTTATCAAAATCTGTACAGCGGGACCTTTTAATTAAAAAATATAGACAGTAATTACCACAAAAGTGACTTGAATTGGATTGTAATTGATTTTTATTTAGATGGATATTGCCACCAAATTTCTTAGCAAACTGAACAAACTCATTACCATAAAATATTAATGGCATTCCAAAACTATCAAAAAATTCTAGTATATTAGTATTTTTGTCTTTGTAGAAACAAACCCAATGCATTCCAGCCTCAGATGAGTTTTGGTTATTACAAATTATTGCGAATTCTTCTTTGTTAATTTCGTGCAACTGATCTTTAGCACAAACCGCTGTAAAAAATGGAACTGAAGTAACTAAGGCATATCTTAATTGGTAAGAGTCCATTTAAATTATTTTAATTTGTCTATATTTATCGACTTCTAAAACCTTTTGATGTTCAGAGTAAATTAAACAATTCACAGCAATAGGTAAAGGTTTTGAAAATTGAAGTTCGATCCTTACTGACCCTGTCTTTTCCAAGTTCAATGTTGAATCAGATCCTGTTTCTTGGAACACATCAAAAGCAAATATAGTATACTGATTAACGAACTTTGTTCTGTCAAACGCTAAACCTTGATCCTGTCCGGCAATGCCTAAAGCACAATGGAGCAAATAGTATGGTAAAAGATATTTGTTATCATTAAAATCTAAATTCATTCCTTTCATTGGAATTGGAACACTGTTGACACACAAAGACAGGTAACTTATGTCAAAGTGCTGAAAGACATAAGGATTCTCTGTGTAGCTTCCGATAAATGCACTACTTGGTACAAGACAAATTACAATTCTAGAAGGCAAGCTATTTAAAAATATATTTTCTTCTACAAAAGACTGACTTGATTTTGGGATAGAAAAGAACTTCACTTCCGATTTTTTAAAAGGATATAAAGCGTTTTTACCATCCGCTAAAATTTTTTGATGTGATAAAACAATACTAGGGTATAGAACGTGTTTCCGAACAAAAAGGCTTGCATCCATAAATTTTACTTTAGGGTTTACACCTGTTACAGCACCAGTACCAGTAGCTGTTTTGTAAAACAAAGAAAAAGCATCATTAGCTTTTGTTAAACTTATAGTCACGGTTGAATCGTTTAAAATATATCGATGCTGATATACCAAATCAATTTTTAATTTGTCTATCAGTTCCACACATTTTGAAAGCGAAATATATGCTCCTCTAGCTTTATATCCAGTGTTTGAATTTGTCAACTTTCCATTGTCTGTGTCTTCATAAAATAAAGCACATGTAGCTTGTGAATTTGTATAGTCTCTTCCATAGGTCATTATTGTTTCTAAAAACGCTTTATACATATAACAATTGTTACTGTTAGACACTGGTTGGTTGTTGATCGAAACTTCACATTGTGAAAAAAGAGAATGCATAAATAAATTTACAGTACTAACTTCTTCACCTGCAAGTAAATCAGAACCATCATGCTGCACAACTTTAACACGAAGATAGCAAAAATGATCATATAAATCTAAATATTGAGCTGTATTTCCAACAATTCTAAAATCAATTCGAGCATCGTTATCTTGTATATTGACAACGGGTTTGTATTCAGCATAAAAACTAGATTCGACTGTTGTATCAGTTGGCGGAAGGCTAAAAAGATCAACCTGACTCCGAACAGACGGTGCCGACAAATTGTTTATCAAAGCCATTATCCAAAAATGTCAAATTTAGTAAGTTTCTTTTTCTTAGATCTTTTAAAACTTTTGGAGGATGAATTCTTTTGTTTTCCTGGTGTACTATCTTTGTTAACTGATTGTATTGAAACTTTTTTGTTTCTTTTTGTAACACGAAGCCCCGCCCCTTGTTGAGGTGTTGCAACGCTCTTTCCAACGTTTTTAAGCATTGTAATTCCATGCTTACGCATTGATTCTTTAACATTTTTTCCACCAATAATATCTCCAGCAATGTTTTCCACAGCTGTAGCTGCGTGAGGAAGAACGTATTTTGAAAGTAAAGGTAATGCATAACGTCCAATAAAACCCAGGATACTTCCTAACCCTGCTCCTTTTTGTCTATGACCCACGAAAACTGGTAATCCATGTCCTATTTGCTGTTTAAGGACATTGTGATATAAGTCATGGTCAAATATATGAACATGCTTCATTTTGAAAAAAAATCTTTGTTATATAAAAGCTTGTTTTAAGTCTTTCGCTTTAATTAGCATACTGAGAGCAAATATCCAAAATGTCGTTCTATTTATTTCTCCCCTCAAACGTAAATCCTTCGTACTTTCCTGATAATCGAATATCATCTTTTCAAGTAAAACTACCCAAACGTTTATCATTTGAACCAAATAAATATCATGTGGCCATCACTGAACTAAGTTACGTTCACTCTATGAAAACGTTTATTCAAGAAGCTGATAGGTATATAATACTACACCAACCAGACCCTAACGAACAAGACAAAGTGATTGGCCAATCTCGATATCTTCCTAATATTAATTACTCACATATAACTACTTTATTACTCGAGTTAAACAACGCTTTAGTTGGATATAAAGGTGAAGTGATTGGTATATTCAAATATGATGCCAAAACAAATCGTGTTAAGCTTTCTATCAATACAGGCAAGGCCATCCTGTCAGAAAAAATAACAAAAAGTCTGGGGTTTGAAAAAGAAAATATACCTTACACAAAACAAGTTGGATTTTCTGCAGGGGAACATCAAGCAAATCGTGCTCCAGAATTATCTGGTGGTATTTACCACATTTTTGTCTATAGTGATATTGTTTTACCACAAATGGTAGGAAATTCATTAGTACCTTTGCTAAGAATAGTTAGTATTTCTGGTGAAGAGGGTAAAGCAGTGACAGAGACTTTCAGACCTTATTATTTACCAATAAGCAAATTAGAGTTTGATACAGTTCAAATTGTTTTATGTAACGAGTTTGGTGAAGAAATTGAATTTGAAAAAGGACAGGCTATTGTTACATTACATTTTAAAAAAGTTTAATAATGGATTCAGAATATGAAAATAGTTTTAAACTAATCGCACCATTTACAATGATTGTAGCAGGTCAAACTTTATCAGGTAAAACACAGCTAGTTAAACGTATTTTAGAAAATATGCATGAAATAATAAAAAATCCACCGAATCGTATTATAATTTCTTACACTGAAAACCAAGATGCTTACACAGAAATAAAGACCAAATTACAAAACGTTCATTTAGTACGTGGTTTAGACTTTGAACTCACTGATTTTGATCAGAGTGAACCGTCATTGTTGCTAATTGACGATCAGATGAACGATTTAGTAAAAAGTCCTAAATTGCAAGAACTGTTTACAAAAGGTGTACATCATCGATCTGTGTCAGTCATTATTATTCAACAGAATCTTTTCCCGCAAGGAAAACATGGTAGAGATATTCGATTAAATTCTCACTACATAGCAGTAATGAAATCAGCAACGTTTCCCCTTCAGGTGTCTTGCTTAGGAAAATCATTATTTCCTCAAAAACCATCTTTTTTAACTACTGCCTATAAAAAGGCTACAACAAAGCCTTATTCACATTTATTTATTAATTTGCACCCTCTTTGTGACGATAGGTATCGTATTACTGAAGGCTTAACAGACAGTGATAACATTATAGTGTATCTCCCAGAATGAAATACATTTTAGAATTTGAGGGTTTTAAACTAAAAGCTAGATTTGTTTTTAAAGAAATATCGCTTGTCTGTCTAGATAACAATTTGAGCTACCATTTTTTCCTTAAGTCTCCTCGAAAAGTCTATGACACATTAAATTACAAAGAAAGACAATCGATCATTTTTTGTGAAAAATATTTACACGGGATTAGATGGAAAGCTGGACGTGACAATTTTATTGACGTCAAAAATTTTGTTTTAAAAAATATTTGTTCTGACAGTGTTGTCTACACAAAAGGCCATGAAAAAACACTTATTTTACATCGACAGCTTGGATTAACATGTCAAGTAGAAGATATTAACAAATCTTTGACGTATGCAAAAGTATCAGAGGACTGGACTATTTCAGCTAAACGTTTGCAATTAGGAACAAAATCAAACGTTTGTTCTTTAAGATTTCATAAAAACAACGTTCACTGTTCTTCTATAAAAGCAAAAATTTTTCAGAGATATATACCGGAATCACAATGAGTAAGTGTCTTCATCGTAATCACGACTTTCTTCAAACTTTGTCTAAAAGTAAAGATAAAATAATTTTGGACAATTTACTAAAAAGCGCGACACATGATCAAATAAGAGCCCTTACAGAGATTGCTAAAAATATTCTTTCAGGGAATTTTAAACTAAAATCAAATTATTTCAAGAAATTAGAGAAGCACAAAAAATCAATTAGGAAACTATCAAAAAAGTTGCCTCACAAACTTAAAAAGAAATTTTTAAGACAACGCGGCGGGTTTTTACCTTTATTAATCGCTCCTGTTCTTTCAGCACTCGGTGCAGTTGCTGGACGTGCAATCAGTAGTCATTTTGGTTTTTGATTATGGCAAAAAGAATGCGTTTGGTTGCAGATAGTGATTTTGATCGTAATCAAGGTAAACATGGAGAACTTCGTCAAGCAAAAGAACATTTTTTCCATGATGAGCGTAACACAGCAGCAAGCATTTTGGACGCATCGCAAATTCCTGACGATATTAAAATTCACTTGTACGGAAGAATAATGACTGGAGTACGTAATCAACTAGATGAACTATTAAATGCCCCCGTAAAAGTTCAACTTGATGTACCAAAAGTTGCAGCGAACGATTTAGATCGTACTACGAATAGTACTGCTGATCCATCCAATTTACAATCATCTCCAAGCTCCTTCGCTTCTTCACCGTCCTCTCCAATACAAAAGGAACTACCGTTTACGGATAAACAATTACTAATGACTCAAACAGCAAAAGTAATTCATAAAATTAGACCTTTGATGCAAATGTTGAGAGAAAATCCAAAATTGATTAATTGGGATGAAACTGGAAGAGTAACTTTTTTTGAAAATGAATTCGTCGCAAATTCAAACATTATAGATTTACTTAACTTCACCACGCGTGATCTAAAATGGGAAAGTCTTCCGCCAGGGACCAATCGTTTCATACAAGTGTGTAAGATGATTAATGTACCAAACGCAATGTTGTCGAGAGAAGCAAAGAAAGGTTATATGGGTGATTTGGAAACATTACCAATACGCCCAACTGCCTCTGCAAGCGCTGCTAAAACTGCATCAAATCTATACCAGAGTTTTCGTAATTGGGAAACCACAAGAAACGCAGATAAACTGGATCAATTCACATTTTTCAGCACGCCAACCGGTCCTGATAAATCACTGGATCAGAGCAAAGTAAACTTTAATCAACGACGAAAGAAAAAATAATGTCAAGTCCTTATTTGTACCCTAAAATGTATCCAATATCATATCCAAATATGGTGACTTTTTGTGAAAGGTTAAAAAGTTTTGAGAATTGGTCTGCTAAAGCTGTGAAAACAAGGGAAGAATTAGTTAAATGTGGGTTTTTTTATACAGGTTGTGACGATAAAGTTTCATGTTATCATTGTGGAATTGTTTTAGGAAATTGGGAAGCTACAGATGACCCCTGGATAGAACATAAATTTTATTCACCAGGATGTTTTTATTTATTGATTAAAAAAATTAAAACTGATGTATTAACTTTAGAAAATGGTGGCGAAAAAGAATGTCGAGCATGTATGTCAGCTTCAGCAGATTTTTTAATATTACCATGTTCACATTTAGCATTGTGTCAGTCATGTGTGACTACACAAGATAAGTGTATCATTTGTAGAGGAATAATGTTATATGCATTAAAAGTATTCAAATAAAAGTTCAATTTATTCTTTAAAATTTTAAGTATATCTACAAATATTTATAATCATAACTAACTAAATAATACAATGATTGTGAGCTACAGATTTAATACCATCTTCAAATAAAAATCGTTTCGAATCAAAACAATGCATTGCTACTTTTTTAAAATTCGCTGTGAATAACTTGTGATTTTTGGATGCTATCAAATTCATTTGACAAACATATTTTTTTTGTTTGAAAAGGACTTTTTTAAATTGCTTATGATTCATATGTCGTTTGACAACGGATTTTTTTATACCTTTGACTTTTTGAACTTCGGAATCAGCAAACTCGATAGAGTAAAGTTTGGGAGCCAAACCAACAAAACTCAATATTATTCTACCCATTGCTTCGTCTTTCATAGTTCCAATCTTTTTCTTGTTTTGTTCTGAATATAAAAAATGATTAGGATCGTAATCGCTAAAATCAAAAAACTCTTTGTAGGGCTGTAAATCTTTATACAAATCCTGTGTTTCAATACAGTAGCAAAGGCTATCAGTATCAGTAAACAAAAGTTTTGCTTTTTCACCATACCAAATTTTAATTTTGTCATAGTGCCAGTCATACATAAATAGCTTAGAAAGCTCAAGAACTGTAAACGCAGTGTAAACAGGTTTATCTAATGTTACAGCTTGTTGACTATTGTAAAAGATTGCTAATTCTTTGTTTAAAATTGTAAAACTTTTAAATGTTTTTTCTTTTGTTTTTTTTACAACTTGTGCGTAAGAACTGACAATTTTTACATCAAGTTTGTTACGAACTTGTTGCCCGCTCTTTCCAAAAATAGAATTTACAACTAATTTATACAAGTCCTTTTCAAAACTGTTTTTCGCATTTTTTCGTAATTCTGCATTGAAAAGTACAAAATCTTTTAACCATGCTTTTTGCTCGAATCTTATGCAAGAGTGAACTTTTGTCAAAACTAAGCCTTTATTAAGATAGTATTGCAAATTCCTATAATGCACAATGTACTTTGTCCGATTTCCTAAATGTGGGATCAACTTTTTATTTTTGTCTGAATATTTAATCCCGTTAAGATTTATCATATCCTGTTGATAGCCAGAAAGCTTTGATTTGGGAATTGAAATCTTTTCCGGTGCAAGCGGATATTCTGAATGCAAATGATTATGTAAATGTTCAGAATATTCCAAATCTACGCATAAAACTCTTCCAATTTTATCATTTACATTCCATTTCAAAATGTTTTCTTTTGTCAAAGTTTTTAAGAATTTATCATTTTCCCAAGCAAAATTTTTTACAGGTTGAGGTTGCAGTAATGCTTCTCCATATAAATTTGTTTTATCAATATAAAATATGAACTTTGATGGTTTGGATGGATCATAATTTGAGACGAACGCATTATTAGCTTCTGCATATCGATGAGAAATCATTGAAACACCACCACGCATTCCTAATTCAAAAGCAGTGTACATTTCTTGATCTGTCAAAAGATCTAATTCCTGTCTCGTTGCTAAAAGAGCAGAATCCCAAGCATACCCTGGCAGTGAAAAATATCTCACGGGATCAAGCTTGTATTGTTTTAAACCAACTTCTCTAAAATTTTCAAACACCGAGGCTAATAATAAAGTGTCACTTAAAAGATACAAGTCATGATAATTGCCTAAGTTATTACAATGCTTTTCAAAGACTAATTTACCAAATTCCCAATCTTCGTTCTCAACTTCATTGCTACTTAATACATTGTAGAAATCTCCTTTAGAAGGGAAAGATGTTTCATTAAATTTTTCCCATGAATCCATATAGTCATAAGGATAAACGCCTTTCCTACATAATTGCTTTGCCTCTTTATACCCAAAAACTTCAACCATGTATGAAAATTTTTTTGAGAACTCTTTTTTGCTTATATTCTCGTTGTTTAAATTCGCAACAAGTTTTTCTAAAGATAAAGACAAATGCATGAAAGAGTCAACAAAATAAAACCGGTCTGTTATAATGCTAATAAATTTCTCAGAGGATTGTGGAATAACTTTAACAAAATCGTCACTAAAATAATCCATATTTGATAACAAAAGTTTTAGATCGTAATTTCGACTATTGTGCATTACAACAGGAATTTTTGAATATTGCACAAACTCGGCGTTACAAGTTGAATGTGCAGGGCCGCGAAAACGACCTGAATAATGATTATGGTCACGAACTTTTATTTGTCCTTTTTGTATAGGCTTTTGACAAATGTGACATTTATTTGTGTTTTTAAATTTTTTCTTTTCGTGTTTTGAAAGTGGTTTCATGAATTTTTGATTTCGGTTAAGTTCGATTAGTTGACCAGAAATTGATTCAATTGTACGTATAAAATGTTTCATACAATTTTTCCCTCTGTAAACTTTTCTTAGATAAATACGATGTTTTTTCTTTTTAAAACTGTCTACAACAACTAGTCCGAAACCAGAAGGTTTGTGTTCATTTATCACATCACATTTCATATTTTTTAAATTTTCTTGAGGCTTGGAAAGCAAAGCCTCAAAGTCTGCATACATGACGAACCGTGATTTTAACTGTCTATCAAAATTTTGAAATAAACATTTAGGTGGAGTTCCTAACTTTTCATCAATTTCTGGCATATGAACATGTTGCGCTTTAAACTGTGAACAAAAATGTTCATGATTCTCGAGAGCGTTCTCGTCTTTAAATGTATTAAAGCAATTGTAGCAGAGTACTCTTGAATGACAATTATGATGACCGAACAGCCTAGAAGGAGCCGTCACTGCTGCCCAATGACCAATTTTACCTAAATCTGGTTCCATTAAAACAAGACTTATTGTCTTTCGAGATTTTTCGTTACGAAAAACAGATTTATATTGAACACTTAACATATCTTGATGGTCAATTCGAAAAACATTGATGGCAAACCCCTTTGAAGAGTTATTTTTCTCAAATTGTTTCACATCGCTCAACTTTGCAGGGAATTTTAGTTTTGTAAAATCATATAAATGTTCAAATTGTCGATACTTATGTATTCGACCTTTACATGTCTTATTGTCAACAATATCACTAAAATGCATTGCAATTAAAAAGGCCCATTTAAAACAATCATTCCCCTGGTTCTCTGGACTCACTATAGCCCTTTTAAATTTGAATTTGTCAGGAACTGGAATGTAACAACCACCAGTGAAAAGTTCTACTTCTGCTACTCTAATGTCACAACCTAATATACGGTTAAGTTTCCAACCAGATCCATTCTTTTCAAATATGTCAATCATATTTTGAATTTGTAATTGAATTTTCTTTAGTGTCTTTTTAATATAAAGTTCGCTCAGAATACACTTCATATCTGCATTAAAAAAATGCTCACAAGATTCTTCGTCAATAAAGTCAAAGGTAACATTTTCGCGGATAAATTCACATAAAAAATTTACCTGAATTTTTAAAGCTTTTCTATCAGCTACACAATTTTTGACAATATTATGAATTTTTTTACTATATTTTAGAAAGTAATGATTTAAAGTTCCCACATCATGGTTGATTTTAGTACGATGTCTGAAGGTTTTTAGATAGCCTTTAAAGGCTGATATTTCTTTGAATGGATGAGGGTTGTATACTTTTCCTCGTCCTCGTTGGATTTGACGGTTTCTATGACGATTCTTGTGATGTTGTAGATATTTTGTGTCGCTTGTTTCCAATTTGCAATACGGGCAGCGATGTTTTAGATTCATATGAAGTTCAAAATTTGTTTTCTTTGTAAACTTCATTTGGCATAAACGACATGGAATTTTGATACTCGATTTCTTCTTGTGTTTTCTTACATGATATGCAAATGGTCCATGGTCTTCAAACTTTTCGCCGCATTCAAAGCAGACAGCTTTAATATGTGAAAAATCCTCCTATAATATATAATTTTAATAACTGAAAATCATAATGCATAGTTTTCTAATACCATAATGTTTCTTGATAAATTTAGTTTGAATTTCTTATCATGTTTGTTAGAAAAAACTTCGCTTCTTGCTTTGCCTCGTTTTCTGTGATGTCTAAGATGTTTAGTGAAAATGTTGGAGTCTTGACTGCTGAATCCACAAACAAAGCAATTATATTTTGTTGCTTGAATATCCATCTAATTTTTATAAAACAAAATTTAAAATCAAAATTTCCATAAGAATTATTTTAGAATAATTACCTCGTCAATTAGAAAATTCCTCAGAAATATTTCAAAAGTCAAAATGGTTGTAATATGCAAATGTTAGCATCATATGTGCAAAATCAATTTATACCAATTATTGTTATCATTTCCATCTAAAGTCGTTAAATTTTTATTATTTTTAATAAAAAATGCTTAATAAGTAAACATAAATGTACAGGGTGACAATTTATTTTGAAATTGTCCATGCATTGTCTAAATAAGATATACTTCCTGATAATTTATATTTTAACCCTGAATAGTAATTTTCCACTACTGGCTAAGAATTTGTCAAATAATCACATTCCCACGTTAATGTTTATAAAAATGGGGTTAAATGTCAAAACAAAAAATAATATAAAAACAGGGCAAAATTCTACATTAATTCAACAGTCTTTCACAAACCTTTCAATCTCATCAATCTCTAACCAAGAAAAATATTTCCAGAAACAATGGGAGGTCAAAAGCGAAACCGTAAGTTTTTTATTTTTAAATTTCCGAAGTTATTTAAAAAACAAATTTCATAAAAGTTTAAGTAATTTGCGTGTTAGTTTGTGTGTTAATTGAAAGTGTGGATTATTTCAGGTAAGGAATCAAGTTCCTCTGACGATAGCACTACTGAGGAAGAATCTTCTACTGAGGAGGATTCAAGTTCGGAGGATTCATTTGATTCTAGCGGCTCTGTGGAGGAGATCAAGAAAAAGGCGAAGAAGGACAAGAAGAAGTCCAAGAAAGGTAAAAAATTTTGAAAATAATTTATTTCCTTAAAATAAACTGATTCAAATTTGTTGGATAAAAATAAGTCAAAAATTTCAAAATGTAACTTTTAAATATTTGATTTTGTTTCAGCTCCTAAAAAGGTGAAGAAGTCTAAGAAGGAAGCGAAAAAAGAGAACAAGAAAGAGGACAAAACCAAGGAGTCCTCTAAAGTCAAAACCCCTGAGAAAGAAACTGCTGAAAAAAAACCAGTGGAATCTAAGACAACAACTAATTCCGAACCAACTGCTCACTGTTCCACCAATCCCCAAAAGAAAGGAAAAAAGTCTGTTGCAAAGGAGTCAGTTACTGTTGCAAAGGATGGAGCCGAAGGTAAAGAAGTGCCGATTCAAAGATCTTTTGTCCCAATAGGCGAACCCACCGAGCACACTAATCGAGTTCACTGGGAAGGTCTTTTGGGCGCCGACTACAACGTCAAGCTTCACACTTGGACACAAAATACTAAATCCTACATCAATTTCCGCAAAGGAAGGAGCAACGGAACAAACGTTCCAGTTGAATACTATTGGAGACTTATCAAAGCTTTGTCCATTATGCGAAAAGAAAACTTGGCAATAATCCCTGAGAAGGATGTGGAAACTTCTGATAGTGAATAGTTATTGGAGAAAATTATGGATATATTATTCAAACTAAAATCAATTTTAGCTATTCTTAAAATAATAACTAAAATTATATCAATTTTATTAAATATTAATAAAATGTTTAAAAATAATTTCAGTTACCCTTCTGCAAACACCTTCTCTAACAATTTTTTCTTCTGAAATACCGAAAATTAAATTCAAGCGAATTAGTAAGGAAGGTTTCTTTCCCACAAAGGCTCGGTCAAGCGATGTTGGTTGGGACATCCCAAGGTTATTTAAAATTTAGTTTTTTCATTTTAAAACATAAAAAATCATTCATTCATAAATTTCCATAAATTTAAATTAATTTAGTGCTGAAACTGGAACAATTCCAGCTCATACAATTAGTAAGCTTAGGACCGACTTAACTGTAGACATCCCCAAAGGTCACTGGATTAAATTTGAGACCAGATCAAGTTACGCCTTGAGCCAACTATCTGTTGAAGGTAATTAACTTTGATCAATTTCATTCACCTTACTTTTGATTAAAATTTTCTAATGAAATAATTTTATTTTTAGGAGGAATAATCGACTGCGGGTATAAAGGCGAACTTTTTGTATTTATTCGAAATTCCGGCAGGAATCCGGTGACCATCACAAAAGGCGATAAAATCGCTCAAGCTATTCTAATGATTGATGTTTCCCACGATGCACAATTTGTTGAGCCGGAGGGGACAGTCAATTTGCAACATATTCCGTTTCTTCAAAATTATGAACGAGGGGATTATGGCATTGGATCCACCGGAAAGTAAACGTGTGATTTTGTGACTAATTGAAAATTAGTTTGATTTGATTTAATGATTTGATTTAAATTTATTTAAAAAATAAATTATATTGTTTCACGAAATTTTGTGTTTTTTTTTACTTTTTCATCCTAAAATATAGAAAAACATTAATTATTGTAATCGCATTTAATTTTAAAACGCTATTCACTTATCTTGTTCATTTTCACATCCGGCGTGGACTTTGGGTTAAGTGTTTTTTAAATGATTTACGCCAAGAATTCGCTCGGCTTCGAAAAAATGCGGACAGACAATGCTGTCACTTTCATTCCCCTCTGCTCTCCGAGCTCATCCATAATAAGAGTTTTCTTTGTAGTGTTCTTGGTCGGACCACTTCTCTCATTTATTTGGGAATATATATAATAATGAAGAGGTCATAGTTTCGAAGATTAAAATACAATCCCCAATTATGATACCAAAATGGCTCACCTACCAGTACTAACTACATTTACTAACTCTTACTTTGGTGTAAAATCAATAAAGCAACAACAAATATTTTTTAATAAGTTTTAAAAATTAAGTTATCAGAAAATTTTGATTGTAAAATATCCATAATCATCGGGCTTGAATTTGCTTGAAAAATCTTGAAAATCCAAAACAAAACCTATAATTTGTGTTTAATATTTTCTAGTAACAAAATTTCAAAATATTTTGCAAAGTAAACTTACATTTTCCATCACCCTGCATAAATAATCCATTGTAATTGCCTCCTTCATATTTCCTTAATTTTTAGGACGAAACCTATAATTTGTGTAAATATTTTTTAGTAACAAAATGTCAACATATTTTGCAAAGTAAACTTACATTTTCCATCACCCTGCATAAATAATCCATTGTAATTGCCTCCCTCATATTTCCTTAATTTTTAGGACGAAACCTAAAATTTGCGTAAATATTTTTTAGTAACAAAATGTCAACATATGTTGCAAAGTAAACTTACATTTTCCATCACCCTGCACAAAACCCTCTGTTGTCCACTGTTGTCCAGTCAATTAAACTTCTTAAAGGGCCAAATTAATTATTAGGACATGGTGTGACTATTAAATTATTTGTTTGAGTGTCTGGGGGTGTGGTTGTGTCAATTCTTTAGAACAGACGAGCCCATCCCAAGATTTATCTTTGACACCAAGCAAAACAAAGAGAAATTTTGGGTAAACTGAGATTTACTCAAATCATATGAAATACGATTAATTGAATGAATTTTCATATGGGATATGAAAATAAATCATTGTAACTTATTTTTTCTACGATTAAAACCATAGTTTTGACCGTATCCCTGTTGACCGTGCAATTGCTGTCCCATATGATCGTGACAGGGTTACGTAAAAGACAAAATTTGCAAAAAATAATTTTGCTTGTTTTGAAATTTATTGACTATATGACTTGATTATGCATACAATTAAAAGTAATTTAAGGGGTAATTTCCTAAGGGGCGAATCACACAATATAATTAAAGAGAAAAAAAAATACAAAAATCATAAAAATCGGAAAAAATAATTTTTTGGTTATTCTAATCATTTTTAAAACTTTGTTCAAAAAAGGTCGAGCCAGTTACAAACTCGACGAGCCAATCGAGCCAAAGAAAAAAATGTCAAAAAATACAAAAATCATAAAAATCGGAAAAAATAATTTTTTGGTTATTCTAATCATTTTTTAAACTTTGTTCAAAAAAGGTCGAGCCAGTTACAAACTCGACGAGCCAATCGAGCCAAAGAAAAAAAGGTCAAAAAATACAAAAATCATAAAAATCGCAAAAAATAAAATTTTTGCTATTTTAATCATTTTTTTAAACTTTGTTCAAAAAAGGTCGAGCCAGTTACAAACTCGACGAGCCAATCGAGCCAAAGAAAAAAAGGTCA
>JAQIXN010001367.1:0-19130 GCA_034698145.1 Proisotoma minuta
TCATATAAAAATCTTATTTTAAACTTTTAATTGCACCTCACCTAAGTCCTACCGTTTTTCGGGATTTATATTTTATTCCAACTTCAGATTCTGTTGATTTGTGTAATTTTTCTATACATTCAGTTGCTCTTTTACAAAGCTTTTGTTAACGTGATACCATTAAATGTTTGTTAGCTTTTGACTTTTTTGTCTTTGTATTTACTTTGTTGTTTTTTACTGTTATACTTTCTTTGGTGTCATTTTAGTTCATTTGACACTTTTATTTGATAAATTTTGATATTTGAAGTAAAATATGTTGAAGATATTGGATTTTGGCACATTCTCACTTTGAAGTTGGTTTGAGTTTGAGATTAGATGATGAATGAAGCCTTTAGTAGAGTCCCTAGAATCTGGAATTGCGCCTTTCTCTGAGGCCTAGGCGTCAAATTACTCCAAAATGTCTATTCTATAACGAACCAACGCTTCTTTCCTTTTGTGTACCCAACAAAATGAGAAATCCCAAAATTCCAAATTGCAATTTATCAGTGTAAACTGAGCTCCTTTTTCAAGAAACTCCCATTTTTTAAAGTGATAAATAAATTCTGGGCAGAAACTGGAAATTTCTCTTTACACCTATGTAATACGCCTACGTGCATATATTTTATTTATTTAAGCAAGGCGTTTAAAAAGTGAGATTAAATATTTGTTACATAAATAAACTGGATGAAGCTTTGCAAGTGGATTAAGGATTTGTTTGTAAATTAAAGGATCCCAAAAGAGCTCATCAAGTTTGTTGAGAGGGGACATTAAATTAAAATTATTCGGAGGGGACGAGTATAAAGGGAAGGTAACCTGACGCCAGGCTTCTTATAAATCTTTGATCATTCGGAGCTGGGATAATGACATGAGGATCGAGGGAAGGGGCAGGGCACAACTTTCTCCAGCCAACGACATCCAACCCCAACACTTCCTCCTCCCTCCTCCTATATACACCCACCACAAACTAATACAAAGTTTCCAAAAAATAATACAACTCTGGAAATGTTTTCATACTGTAATAAGAGTCTGATAATTTTTGAAAGATTTTGGTCAGAAAGTTTGAGGGAAACATTCATTAAAAGTGTATCGAGTTGCATATGGAGAGTCCTTAGATTGTTGAAGGGATCTCAGACTGTGACACTTATTTGGTGGTGTTGCGAGGGTGGAAATGACTGAAATGAGCCATGTCCTGGGCTGTGCTTCTTTTTCTTCTGGAGAGAAAAAGTTTTGTTCTTGATCCGTCAACAAGTGGTCTCCAGCATATCAGATTCATTCTGCTCCCGACCATTGTTCTGCTGACATGACACTACTCCACTCCAGCTTACATTTCAAAATATACTCCACTTACAATACACACGCACTCAAGTAACTCTACCCTTCCACTAAAAACACAAGTTTGTGCCAATAAAAAAGTGGGTGAAAGTATAAGTGGTCAAGTGATCCTAAAAGACAAGATGAGACTTCCAATGAAATCTGGCCACAGAGCTGATAGTGGAGGCGGAGATTTGATTATTGATGAGACACGGACGGCGGGGCAGGGCGAGACGGGAGAAAGCTTTAGCAACAACATGACCCCCTTGACTTCCCCTTACGCCGAAGGAGGGGATGAAGGGGCCATCATACGAAACAACAACAACAATGCATCCTATGAACAACTCAGCTTTTCAAAGCCCTCAGCATCCACGCTGTCTCTTCTTGCCTCGTCCAAGAATACCACAAGTAAGAATCCTTACAGCAAACACCAACTTTACCTGAGGGGAAGAACAGGGTCAGAGGACAAGGATGAATACTTTGGTCCTTCTTCAACTGTCCATTCCAATGGGATATGGACGCCTGGCTCAGTCTCATCCACAAGCTACAGCCAAGATAATTATGAAGATTATACTGTTCATCATCCCACGACAAATGAGCAAACTGTCCCAGGAAGTGGAAACAGTACTTCGGGTGAAAGTCTTATGGTGCGACCCTCAGGCTCTGTGGCCTCGGGTTCTGGATTCAATACTTATGAAGTGACCTCAAACAACAGTTCCCCAAATGAATTTCAACATCATCAACAACAACGACAATTTAACAATCGTTCAGCAAATGATAGCCCTATTCCTGTTGAGACCACAATCAAAAATGCATTCCTCACACAAGACAAGGTAAGTATATATTTGTAGATACTTCTTATTATACTACTTTTGCTCTATTTTATAAAAGCATTCATGGACATTTTCTCAGGCGGATTGTTTGTGTGATGTCATGCTCCGAGACAAAAATTATGCAATGCTTGCCCATATTTTGCACGACCTTCCCAAGGGTATTCAAGAATCTGAGAATATTTTGAGATCTCGAGCAGCCCTTGCATACCACAGTGGAAACTTTCAGCTACTTTACAACATTATAGAGTCTCGCATGTTCTCCTCAAGGTAAATATATTTACTTATATAACGTCATACTTTGAAATACATAATTAGTTTTCATTAACCTCTTGCTTTCTTCTTTGAAAAGACACCACAGGGAGTTGCAAGAATTGTATCAAAGTGCTCGATATGCGGAGGCAGAAAAACAGAGGGGACGACCACTGGGGGCAGTTGACAAATATAGAATCCGGAGGAAGCACGCATTGCCCCGTACAATATGGGATGGCGAATCCACAAGCTACACCTTCAAGGACAGGGACCGAAAGATGCTCATTGAAGCTTATCTTAAAAACACGTATCCCACTGGAGAGACAAAGAAAGATCTCCAATTCTTGACGGGATTGGATAAGAAACAAATTGACAATTGGTTCAAAAATAGACGACAAAGAGATCGACCTTTGGATCAAAAGTAAGCATTTGCAATTATTATTTAAAAAATATAAAATATAGGCATGTTTTTCCATGAATGACGCAACTAAAGAGCATCAAAAATGCATAGAAAGTCAAACACGAACCAAAATATTATGAATTGCATCAAGTTTATAAAAAGTTGTGGTATTTGCATACAAAGCTTTTATCTCAAGTTGCCTAAAATTCTCACCCATACAATTTGACAATCTGCATGTATTTTTGGCTGCAACTGTGACCTTCACTAATTAATTAATTAGCTGCAAAAAGGATTTCTGTTACACAAGGGGCATTTTGAGACTGCTCGATTTTGTTTGCAAAGAAAGTGACATGGACATGTGTAACTTGTTGTTCCGAGTTCAGTTTAAGTAGAAATGAGTCATAAATAAAGTTATGTGTAGCAGAACGGGGTACTTAAGAAAAAAGGGCCCTTATATATGTATCCGAAACTTTGCGGGCATCTATAATGTACATACATAATACAAGACTCTGAACTTTGTGAATGTGGTCGGTCCTTCTTTTTAGTCAGTGGGTGTTGTCAACTGGCCATGATCTATGAGGTGTAGAGGTCCTTAAAGGGACCAACTCTTCTATTGACTTTACGTGACTGGATTTTGCATTTTAACTTTAAATCTCTTTTTGGCCACATCTGTAAACCATATTTTGAACATGGGCCTTAAGGGATATGTTGAATGCAAATGATTAATGAGCCTTAAACCCTTATTGATTAGCCGACACTATGCACTCACTCTCATTATGCTATGCGACCACTTTTAATGGTGAAACAGATACTTACACTTGACCATTTCTCGGAACAAAGTGCAAGAAGCTCAATAGCGTCTTTGTACACGTATAATAACAAGTGAAGGCTCGGAAATTTATCAATGTCAATTTACGCCACAAAAACTTTAAACGCTGACCATACATATTTATTTCGGGTGGTCACGGCATTCACAATGGCTCATTAAACACAAAAAATTATATACAAGTTCAACCATAATTCCATTTCTGCTGATTTTTTGTTTCATCTAAGAGTTTTTTGAATACTTACGCGACATGGAAAGCAAAGGTTATCTCATCTCTCTAATCTTTTGCGATAATCCGCGTTTATTTTTTTACGAGTCGAGTTCGCAGCAATGGGACAATTTTTGCACAGACAGATTTTTAAAAAAATATTTAATTGCTACAAGGGTGACGAGTGAGGGTCGCTGGTAATAAATAAATGTTTTTTTTTCGTTTGTCTTTATCCGGGTTATTCTTTTTTTGAGCGTGTGAAAGAAGCAATTTATTTTGAAGGTTTTTGTTTTGGAATTCTTAACTACTACTCTATTTGCTGATTATATAAAACTAAACGATTTGGACAAACCAGAAGCATATTGCGTATTGTATAATTAAATGCTAAATGGCCAGCTCTTTTAAGAACAATTTGCAATAACTTTTTTTATCTTTATCTTGCCTTTTTATATTTTATGACTTTATCCAGTCTTTGAGTCTCCATTCAATGAGATCGAGATGGAAAATTTGTTGGCCGTTTAATTTTCTTGGTTTTGATGAGCTTGGCTATTTCTTTATATCAAATCCGTACGTGACTTTTTAAAGTGTCCAATACCGAGACACGCTTACTTACATTAATATGATTAAGATTTTTACATGATCTTTTTTTAGCCATGCTTGAAATAATTGACACATTTAGCAAAATTATTAAAGAGCCCATTAGAAGAATAACCTATTTGTATCCCATGCATTATTACTGTGTCATTCAACAGCCAAAAGACGTTATTTGATCATTTGAAAACAAAAATGAATGATAGAACAACTCGAGTGAGGAAATTTTGAAATGAGATCGAATTCAGTCATTTATAGTATTACGTGCTATTATGTAATTCAATGCTCGAAATGTTTCATTTATTATATGTAAACTGGGCCATTGTCATTTTATTTTATTTTATCTGTTCAACGTGTCTTTGAGGTTTTTTGACTAACTCGTATAGAACTTAATTTCCCTTTCTTTTCAGGCCGGGTAAAAAATCAAACCGAAATGGATGCCAAGATGGTGGACTTGTGATGACTCCTCAATCTTCTGGAGGAAGTGGATCTTCAGCAATAATGTACGCCAACGTCCCTTACCACTCTCCTATGGACGAGGACAGCATGGAACAACAGGACATTAAATATCCCCCATTTCAACCCCCCAAACCCACTGCAGCTCAAATAAAAGCGTACGCAGCTCACAATGAAAACATAATACAACCACTTCCAACCCCCAAAGGGTCAAAGGGGATAAAACGAGGAAAATCATCCCCAAATTCAATTGCATGGGCAAAAGGTGCTGCTGCCATTGTAGGAGAAAAAGTAGCCAAGAAAAAGCAAAAGACCAAGGATATTATTGAAATTTGCGAGAATAACAACAATAACAACAGCGCCCTGGTGGCGTACAATGGGGCCGCTGCTGCAAACTACCACGAACTCTATGCCCTCAGTGCAAATCAAAACTACGGCAGGGGGATGAGGGTTTCCAGTCCTGGGGGAGTTATCGGAGATGATGACATTATTGGGGCGAATGGAGACAAACATGCAACATCTCTCCAAAGCTTTCAGACCCTTCAGGGTCATCATCACCACCAACAATATCCACCTGGAGCCTGTGGCTCTGTCATCATCAACCACCATCATCAATCAGGACTAGCCGTGGGGGCTTGGGGGCCGGCGGCATGGCATCATTCCGCAAACGCTGCTTCCTCCATCGGTAGCGGAGATGCTCATTCATACTCGCCAATGTCAATTTTGCCAAGTTTAGCAGCCACTTTTAATCATCACTCCCACCATCATCATCATCATGGAATTCCTCAGGAAGCCAGAATTCAAGTGCAGTGATTTGAGTTGGTTACTTAAATTAGTTGATTGATTTTTTGGAGCTAAAGCTTTAATAATTTATTTACAAAAGAGAAGGAAGCATTTAAGTATTTAGAAACGAGCATTTAATAATGAGTTGCCACAATAGGAATTAGTGTTTAGCATGATAATTAGCAACTTTGAGATTTGCCCACTTTAGCGTTTGACAAGATGATTACACTTTGCCATAAGCACTCTCTGAGCTAGATATGTGTTAATCAGGAATTGGTCCTTTAAATATGATTACGACGCCTACTAAATAATACTTAGATACTCTACCTCCCACCATAATAATTTCTGCAATCTCAATATAAATAGTTAGTTAGTAAATGACCCTAGTCGAAAAATTTGTGTAATTCTCATACAATTTTGATTATTATTCTATTGTAATTTGTTTCTTTTTATTTCCATAAAGTGCAATACTAAATATTTGACCATCACTTTTTTTATCCAAGGTGTCTCAAAGCGAAAATATTGCACAAAAATCCCATGCTTTTTGAGATACCTCGTATAATATTATTTTAATTGACATTAATAATTCATGCATTTATTGTAAATATGTAACTTTAAAATAAATAAACAGTTTAAAAGTTAATTTATGGTGTTTTTTTATAAAATCTTTTTTTTATTCGTTAAACTTTGAAGGAAAACAACAATTTAATAGAAAAATTCACCTAAATATCTGCATAATAAGTTACTATAAAATAACCCTCATTTAAGATCAACAATATTACTTTATGAATACAAAATGAAAAGAAGAATATATAAAAACAGTTCTTGAAAATTAACCTTTCTCCAGAGAAAGCAATTTCCACCCACGATTATTATTGATTCATATGTAGGCTTTGATAAATCGAGATTTTTGTTGTAGAATACGGATAAATTTTATTTGTCAAGTTGTACGTTGTACGTGCTCTAATTTATCTACAAGCAGACAGTCGCATAATTGTTGTTTTCTCTGTCCCTTACCACAAATAACACAGGTGATAAAGATAATAATTAGTTACATCTAATGGAAGACCTTTTCGTGGCCACAGGATTAATTTCCCATTGACTAATTCACATTTTCTCTCCGGGAATCTTTTGTTCATGAACTATTTAATTGAGAATTTGATGATGTGCTACACACTTTTATGTAAGTGTGAGATATGAAGCTTGATGATGTGTGTTGGTTATTACTGTAGCATCATAAATGATTACTCCATTGTGTCATATTCAAACTTTTTGACCTTAAAATGCCGATATCCGCTATAACCCCCGATGGTACCCAACACGGACAGTGCTAGCAGACTCCCAACGAGTAAAGGAACCGTGTCATCTGTCCTTCCAGCCTCTTCAGGACATTTAAAGTCTGTGGAAATCAAATGTTTTATTTCCCATTGATGATTTTTTATGCAGTTTTGCATGTGCATACCATCTCCATATTGTCTGTGAGTCATTTCAGCAAAAGGTTGAATTACAAAACGGCTTATTTTGACGGTAACCCTTGCAAACTTTTTGTCGTCATAAAGTTTAACATCTTTCGCCTTATTGCAGCTATAAGAACGACCAATTGGGGTGAGGAAGAGAGTGAGAGGGTCAGCCGAATGGATTTGTTGAAACATTGCTTGGAAATCTGTAAAAAAAAGAAGATGAGACATCAACTTATTAATAATAAGTTTAAGTTGTTGATGAAACTTAACGCAAAAGTTAAGCTGGAGTTAGACAAAAGAAAAAAAGTGCGTGGGTGAACCGGTTATAAAAAGGATTTACTGAATATAATGCTGGATTTGCATGGATGGAATAATTAATTGAGTCGTATGGGTTTTAAGAGGCTTGATGTGATGATGTGTGATTTTAGTTTTGCGTAAGAAATTTACCTTGAGTGTTGTTTCCAAATGCTCGGTCAGAAGTATTGTAGCTGAGTTCAATATTGTCCACGTACCACGCGTCACTCACTCGAGACTAGAAGTTAAATGACAAAGTTAATTATTGTAAGTGACCGAGTAATATTTAATTGTTAGTTTAGTTAATACCTTTTGGAAGTGCCACATGAACTTGAAAGTACCCCAAGTGATTACCATTTTTGAGTCCTCTCCGTGGCCACAACTTCCGAAAGTTTCCGCAGATTTTGGAACAGGTATCGTGATTTTCTATCCAGTTATTTGAATATTTAGTTTAAGTATTGATCTGATTAGCTTAAGTATGCTAAACTGACCTTGTTTCCTGTTCGTTTTGGCTCAACAATTAATTTCATATTCATTGTCACCAAAATGCATGGCATCTGTTTCATGTCATACACGATAAACTCTGTAGGAAGAGGTGGAGGCGTGGTTGCAATGTCCGTCTCCGAAGACCCCTTCCCTACATTTGACGATAACAACATTTTAACGTTTGAACAATGTGTACTTTCACCAATTTTCACCAAGAAATATTGTACAACAACTTACCAAAAACGACCCCCGCTCCCTTAAGATCCTAAAAAGATTAAGAAACAAACTTATGTATAAAAAATATTCAAGCAGACCCAAAACTCTACCAAATAAGTTACCTGAGCATTGGTGTTTATGAAAATGAAACACGAAATTAATAATAGTGAAAAAGTTATAATGACATTTTTATTTGACCACATTTTCTCCAGAATCTAATGAACTTCTAAAATGAACACAAATGTAACAGCACTTGCGGCCTACGTAAATAGCTACTAGTTAAAGATTAGTGGACATTATGATAATGAATTAGCTGGTGGCCCACTAATAGGGCTGGGTAATTTGTATAGAGTCTATATATAGAAGATAGTGAAAGTTGTGAGAGAAAGTTGGGGAAGGAATACTCCCAAAGCGTGCGCAGACAAAATCCGAGCAACATACGAAACCCAGACAAAGTCTCACAAAAGAGAAAGTCGGGTGCAAACTTTATTAACTTTATGACAATTTTTATATTTCTTTTCACATCTTGAGTGGAAAGTAGATTTGCATTAAATCCCAATAAGCTGCTAAATCCTCATCTCTTTGAATTGGGAAACAAATTCGTTCAACTTGTTCGTCATACTTTTGCAAAAACTCCCTCGTCACTTCTAATGCTATATGGGCTGCATCTTCAGCAGGAAACTGGCTTGATTTCGTAGAGATGCAGGGAAAGGCCTAAAGGGGAAATTGAGACAAGTGAAAAAATAATTACTAAATTATAGTTGAGCCCATTTACAATTGTTCTGAGATTGTTAATTCTCATTAGTTTGAGACAACTTTTGTAGCAAGCTGTCAAAGCAATGTCGTTCTTCTTTTTAGGACCAACAGTGTGAATGATATCTATAAAAACATGTTTGTTTATCAATCTCAATTGTTGTTTAATGAAATATCTACATTTTGCTGGTAGTCTGTATCCACCCGAAATTTTACTTTCTCCCACATCACAGCCTTTGAATGTCATGCATTCCAATTTCAACTCCTCTCCTGCTGCGAGATGAACAAGTTGGTCAACTAGCAAGCACAACACAAGTTATTATTGGTAGAAAGTAGGATGATTTGAAAATATTTATATTCATTATACGCTCTCCTCCAGTTCCCATCATGTCGTTGGATGTGGAGTTTACCACGGCGTCCAACTCCAGTCCAATGAGACTAGCTCTACCAATTGAAACTTTGTTGTTCAGGGGAAAATTCACAGCATACTTTCTCTTGTCTGTAAATAACGTTGCAAAAATATCTACAATTTGCTTTCTTATATATATTAGTTACTTTTCGTTGGTGGTATTTTCATGTGGTCAAAGTAAATTGGCCAGGGTCTTATTCGTGGCAGGTCCAGATATGTCCCTTTGCAATAATATTGACTCCGCTTATCCTCCAAACTCATTTTCAAATATTTCTCTGCGTGAAAGTAGAATAATTTAATGGGGTGTAAATGAATTAGCAGAGCTTTGTTGTGGTTTCCCAACCTTTGACGGGTCTCCAACTTTCATCCACCACTTTTGCCACGGCATAGCGAATATTCCCATTTCCTGTGTGAAACTGCTTTCTCCTCATCAAGTGATGCGGCAATGAATTGAAGCCATGACCAATTCTGCTGTAGGTTAAATGTCATTCATGGATCAAACTAGAGGAAAAGTATGAGATTTACCTAAAAATGTTCATTTTCAACTAATTTCAAGTAATTGGAGGACAAATTAGTCAAATTATTATAAGCAAACGTAGAATCTGTAGAATCAAGGAAGGTTGCTAGGTAATAAGTTCCCAGTCTCAATTTCCCCGTCTCACATTCCCTTGTGAAATGTCTCATTGGTTTGTTGCGTCTGTTGGTGGTGTTGTGGAGCGAGGCCTCGTTTGTGAGATGTTAGATGTAGCGCGAGGTGCTGGCAATCCCACAAAATTGTTTGTGATTCTACATGAGATTGTTATCCCGGCCATTTATAAAATTGGGGTAAGTAAACTCGCTATTTAAATGCCCCCATTGACCCTTGACCCCCATCACTTTCACCCCAGTTAAATTGGAAAATTAATACATCATTTTAAAAAAATACCCGTGGTTAAGCCACGAGTAAAAATAATATGATACGCAACAATGTAAAAATATTTCTTTCGAACCAATTTTCAATTGTTTAGCTGTCAATTTAATTTAATTTTTGGTTGGTCAGTGATTTTAGTGCCGGTGGGGGTTAATTGTTCCGCTTGTGAGCTAACAATAATTTAATTCTGTTGGTTTTGGGTCTGCATTAATTCAGTTAATTTATTCTGTGCTTTGTTTCTTTCCTTTGCAGGCGCAGAGTTGGTCCCAATTTTTCAGTGGATGGACAACTTTAGGTCCACGATAAGAGCACGAAATGCCATCCTCCTAGCTTTACTAATTAATTGTGGAGATAACAATTAAGGGAGGAGAGATAAGAGGAAGTCAAAGGTTTTATTACACTTCTTGGAATTTAACCTCGTTGGGCTACAATAATTGTTTTTGTTTAATTAGGACTGGGCTTTAATGCAGTAGATGGATTGGGGTCCTCCTTCCAAAGTCTTTCGTCCTTTATTATTTCAACAGAGGGTTCTTCCACAATATGGAATTTTAGTTGACATTTTCCAATGGACAGCTGAGGATTAAGGAGACACATTTTTTATATTTTAATTATTACAAGTTATACCCATTTTCAACATCCAAGAAACTATCCAAACGTCGCCCCGAGGGATCATTTTTAAAGTAACGTTTCAAAATATCATGACAAGTATGAGAACTACATTGCAAACGGTCCCTGAATCTGTTCCTGCCGATCACATCACTCCCACCATTAAGGTAAGGTCACATTTTCCATTTTTCTTTTTTTTTGTTCATGGTATGATACATTTTTATTCTGGCATCATGCACGTTACGCGTTTATTTGTCCAACATTTGATAAATCATTGTCAACTTCAAAGGAAATGTTTTGAGATTTTGAATTCTATTTGTAATTCATGCACAGCAGCTACATTTATTTTCTGAATACAAAAACGACGGCAGAAAGAGAGGCTGTGAAATAAATGCTAATGCAAAGTGGGCTCATTTCCATTGGATGGAGTGGGATAAATAGCAAATGCTTATTCATGAGACGAGAGTAATTCTGCATCATTCTTCTTAAAATGTTACCACCAAAAACGTGTAAAAGGAATATTATTATTATTTTATTGCTGACATGCAAAGTACGTTAGGGAAATGCAGTGAAAAGTTTACAAGTCCGTGATATGGGTAGAAAACAAACGTGATAGATCTTTGGTTATGATAATCCTCCTCTAGAAATCATGGATTACATGTTCTCTTTTATATTGTGCAACTAACTTGGTGGCGTCCTGGCATTTAGAATTCCAATTTGCTATGCTTTTAGATTCCTCCTTTTGTGTTTCCTATTAATATATGAACATTGACGCAAAAGGTTTTCTCTGATATCCGCATGTTCTTATATTTGTTTGCTGACTTTTCACGTTCGCATACATGCAAGGAAAATACATAGCAAAGAAGAAGCTGATTAATAATTTAATTCCTTTCTTCTCCACTTTTTCTTGTATGCTGTTCACGGTCGAAAGAGACGAGGGAAAGATCGTCGCAATATTTTTGGGCTAGTTTACGGTTACTTTTTATACACAACATTTTTTACCACTTTCTCGAGGTCTCCAATTTGACATTGTAATATCCCGAAAGTTATTGGATGTGAAAATTACCATAATTGAGAAAATCCAATCAGATTATACAAATGCTCTTTTAGTTGATAATACATATATTTTGTCACTAGACTAGACTAACTAAACAAAGCTGAAAGAGTAATTGAGTTTTATATAAATTGGTATTGTTTTACCAAACCAAATTGCAAAGTATAAGATTATGGATTAAGCTCACTAAATAATTGATTAGTTTTACATGGAAAGAAGCCTGTTGTTGTTTAAAGGATATTCTATTATTAGGGTGGTTCGTTTCTAGCAGTTATTGTTTCATGTTTCCGTTGTTCATCATATTCACCACAACTCATGATTACATCAAATATTCATTCCTCCGTAATCTTGCCTGTTGATCTCAAACTGTTATGTACATATTAAACACTTGATGACTGTTCAGTTCAAGTATGATTAAGTTTTATATACGGTCGTTATTATTATGTAGTTTCTGCAAATCGTATTATATTTTATTTATTTTGGAATCTCTAGTGCTGGAAGCCTGACACAAGGAAAATAATAATATTTGATTATAGTTACAAAAGTGCATTGTTCAATTGTAATAATTTGTTCCGTGTTTAAACACTGTGAATTGATTAATTTGATTTTGATGGGTTTCTGTTCAATGTAAAGTGATTAGCTATAGCTAGAGATCAGTCTTAAAGTTTATCTAAAATATTTAATATAGTGGCCGAGAGGACGCATTACGAAAATGTAGAAAAATGGCATAAATTAACTTCTTCTACCCTGCAACATTTTAACGAGTTTCATTGAAACTATTATAAATGACCGTCTTTTGTGTATATTTTGAGAAACTAAATATAGCTCGTTAAAATTGCTTTCGCTACCGTCCGTATATACAATGTTCGCCTTTTTATCATAAAAAATTGCACCATGTCCAATTTTCTTGCTGTGTTGTAATACTTGTAATCATAACGTCTTGCTTCACTAAGACCAAAACAAGAGTTTTGCAAAAGACAGTGAGCAAAAGGGAAGTAAGTGTTAGTTGTGTATTTGGTTTGACAGCCTTTAAATGAGTGGATGGATAGGTACTATAATAAGACATTAATATTCTGTTATTCAATAGTCTTTGAGATGCATGTAGTATTTGTGTTTAGTATGTGTATGTGTTGGTTGAACTCTCAAGTTGGTTGGTTGGGTTGACCACATTGGCCGATAGTTATAGTTTGTTGCGTTATTCATCAATCCATTATCTTAAAAGTAGCTGTGAGGAGTGAAGCGCAGAAAACGTGCGAACCGTTGGACGTGGTTGTTGTTGGACAACTTTTTGATCAATCTTCTTACAGTTCTTATGAATAGTTTTGGCCTTAGCATGGCACATGTGCAACTCGTCTTCTGCTCTTTCTGCCTTCTCTCTCTTCTCCTTCCGACCTGATAACTTTTCAGTGGAAATGTTTGAGCCCAACGAGACAGAGTGCTTTCTCCGGTCGATTCGCTCCTTCTTCAACTTTCACCAACCGAGTGCCCATTAACAGCAAAACAAACCAAGCAAAACATTTAACTACTACTTGTAATTGGAACGAATAAGAATATCGACATTTAAACTGATCGATAAAGTAGCAAGTACACGAGTGTTATGTGTTACGTGATCAGTGTGCTGGGTGGGCATTGAATCTTTGAAAAAAAAATTGAATGTGTAGGTGCAAAGTTGGTTGAAACATTTGTTTCTTGTCATTTCGGCATTTTGTGAGTGGATATTAGTTTAGTGGTAAACTTTTCTTGGCCTCGCCCTTCTAATACTTCCCACGCGAAATGCAATTTCTTGCTATAATGTGAATTCTAAAATTGATCTGAACCAGTTAAAATCCATGTGATGTGATAAAAATGCAGGTATTCAAATATGTATACGATTATTGTTATTGTATTAGATATCAATGATTTTAATAGATCAGTCAAATCGCAAATTACTGAGATTCATTCAACAATAAAGTTAATTGCTAAACCGAATCAATCATTCGCTCACAACTTCTAAAAAGGATGACAATAAAATAAACGTTTTATAGGCGCATATCTTTGGGCGTTTTTCTTCTTTGACCTTATGTCAACATTCACTGTCATTTTACTAGTTGTCTCATTTACAGAGGTATTAGCCACATTGCATAATCTTCCCATGTCGCAGTTTTAGTTTTACCATATCCATTACGTTTTATGACACCAAAGTAGAGATTTACTGTCGTTCCATAAATTATAATATTCTTATGTGGATTTGTCTAATTGGAAAATTTCAGTGACTATATAGCCTGCGTATCCAAAGGTTAAATTGATAGCATGATATTCTTACAAGATAGATGACAAAATGCCATTCATTTTATTTAGGGAAAATAATAGAGAAAGGATTATTAAATTATTATTCTCTAAAGGTTGTGCTGCATGATATGAAAAAGTAGGTAATTGTCTAATAAATGAAATGTGAGATGAGAGATGTATACAACAACGTGTGTAGTTGGCTGGTATTTTTATTAATTGCTGACATTTGAGGACGAATTGTTCTATATCCGAGGATTTTCTAGGACACGACGTCAGTGTCTATATGCACTAACGACTGAGACTCGAATGTATTCAAGTCACGCTCTTTAGGTTTTAACGGCAAGGAAGGAAAGGATTCAGCCGCAGGTTTATAGCATAGCGTTACAGTAAATTTCAAAACTCACCTTGGAATACAAGTGCAGTTAACTAATAAGAGTCATTTTCGATAAACCTATTATTTGCACCTGCATTCAGATTGACGAGACTGATAACGAAAAGAAAAAGTATTGTTAATGGAAATAAAAAGAAAATCTGGTCAATTATTATTGGCATAAAAAACATACAAGGCAAAAAAGTCAAAGGTGTAGATTAAGCAAATACACTTTTTTTCTGCAAGTGGAAAAGAGTGTTTGTAATAAATAATAGATGTGCTGACTGAGTTAGTTGCCGAGCTTATTTGAATATCGATGTCGTCATCATCATGCATATCTCATATCCAGTCAGTCGGGGTTTAGTTAGTCCCACAAAAGTTGGTTATTTTTCGTTACAAGGCCAAGCAGATGGGAATATGGCAAAAACAAGTGTCTTTCATGTCTTTCGAGTCTAATCCAAGCAACTGGTTCCATATTCTTATTATTATTAAGGTTATCTTGCCTTTTGCAAACTTGAATTGAATATATAAAGTTCAAGTACAAAGTCGTTTTAAATTCATCAAAACAAACTTTGACGTGAGACATTTAATATAAAAGTTAAACAAACTAAATGTGTTGGACCAAGTCAACCGAACCAACTTTGCGATTTGACTGATTGATTATAAACAAGCGTACCATAAAACCAAGCATATGCCAAAAAAGGAAGAGAATTTTTGTTTTATATGGAGTTTATAGTTTCCATTACATAATACGTGTATTTGAGGAAGTGAAAGTTTTCCCATCACTGTTTTAATACGCATGTAACAGATAATGGGAACATGATTAATTGCATTAGATAAAAAATTAAAGGATTACAAATTTATTGTTAGTTTGGTTTGTGGTACTGCTTATAAAATTAGGTTACAACTCTTACAACTACTTTGTGCCAAATCTTGAAAGAAAATTATTATTACTATAAATAGGAAGCCATATATACTCTCTGACAAAGGATTTTTTCTTTAAAAAAAAAACACAACAAACTGTTTTTGGTCCTGGAACAATTTGGTGTTTTCTATAGTTGATTAAGTGAAAACTTAAGTGAACCTTGTATAAACATTGTTGGTGATGGGCTGCAAAGATGCCAGTGGCATCATCGGTGCGAAGCCAAATGATGAGATTGTTTAAGAAAAAGAAGGACAAGAGTCAGGCCAAGGCTACCAGTACCAGTACATCAATTAACACCCCCAATACTCCATCAACAAGTAAATACTCTGAGCTATCCGATTCCCAAGGCTTTTATCGTGGGGGGACAAGTCGGGGGTCAAAACTATTCCAGTCCATCAGGAAAAAATTGTCATCCTCTAAAAAAAGTGACAGTAAGCTGCGACTGCAAGAGACCACACCAACAAACGTATCACAGCTATCTCACCACCACAATTACAACAAAAGCCACAGCCAATCCCCATATAACGCTAAGAGCTGGACAGGGAAAGTCAGTGTGGAATCAGCCACCAGGCCTGGAAGCCACTTGTCTTCTGTAAAACATTCAAAACCAATTATTGGTGATAGAGATAACAGAGCCAGCTATCATCCATGTAACTGCAGACAATATGAGACTTGTGCTTATTGTAACACTGGTGCAGAACTTTATGTCTCAAAAAGTAGTTTTAGAACGAGATCCAGATCACGAGAGCTTTTAGTCCCATTTCCAATGCCTACTCTAATGCAAGACTCCCCCACCACGATTCTAAGTCCTACTGAAATTGTGATTCAGCCACCGGCCGAAGTTGTTGTGGAGGACTGTTGTTGTCTCGCTCAACAGGCATCTTCTCGCAGAGGAAGTCGCGTGTCATCCTCTGGAGGGGCTTGTTGTCTCGGAGGGGATGTTGTGGAGAACAAGGAAGTGGTTGTTGGTCCTGGTTTTCTAGAAGTGTTTACACCCGACCACACCCTTCTCCCCGGCAGTGGCAGTGGCAATAATAGCAGTGCAGTATCTTTAGAACTTGGACAAGCAAACAAAAGACGTTCCTACGATATAAACATGAGCTCAAATGCTAATGCAAATGCAAACCGGCATTCGGAACTGGTGGTCGTTCCTCCAACCGGTCAAACATCCGTCTCATCAGCAGCTACTGCCGCTAGCACTGTTGGGAGTGGTGCCGTCAGCAAAACCCACCCTCATCGAATGAGTTACACGGGAACTTCTGTAGCTGAAAAGAAAGCAGCAGAGCGACCAACCTCGTCAACTGTCGCCAGACCTGCCGCCGTTCGAACTCCTAGTGGCAGAAGAGGGGGAAAGGTGAGGAGAAAGTTTATAACACATAACACGCAAAGAAATAAGAAAAGAAAAATATAATGTATAAAGTTTCGATTACATTTGCATATGAGTATTATCGCAAAGTTTTGTCAATATATTGCACTCTGCTTTTTTAAAGTATATGGTTAATTGGACATTCCCATGCGGTCCCATAATAATATAATATCTCACGCCTTGCTTAACGGTCTAAAGTTGTCAGTACTTTTCGGATTTGCTTGCGTCATTCTAAACCAACAAAACTGTGGCTATAGAATTGAATTGGGTAATGGATGAAAGGATCTTCTGGTCTGCTATTATCTCGGTTGGAGTAGCAGCTTAAAGGGCTACATTTTCATGCTTTCTCCAAAAAGAAGGACCTTGGCATCTGTGTCTTAAGCAAGTTGAATGGTGTGACGTTGGTTTGGCAAGGGAAGGAGGAGGTCGAGTCGTTGTACTACATTTTGGGTGAAAGTTTGTATGGAATATGTTGAAGGAGCAAGGGGAAAGTGGAGAATGACGACGATCGATTTTCAGCCACGGGACTTTCTCTTCTTCTTCTTCATTACTGCAATACGCTCTTCGCCCTTCTCCCAGGGAATTGGAACACGAAAACTTTAGACAAATCCTCTGAGCCTTGTCCTAAAGAGAATCCGAAATTTTGCATGCGGGAGATGAGACCCCTATATAAAATTACATATATCGTCATATTTTGTATTTGTTCAATTTACGTATTTCTGGATTAGTGACCCAATTACATTTACGTGGTTTGTCATCATCATTTTAGTGGTTTTGATTTCCTGGAGTAAAATGGCAACTGAGTGATGCCAAAATGTCATGTTATTGTTATCGTATTATTCAACAATATTATTACAACATGATGCTGGTATCCTTGCAAAGCTATCTATGTGTGGAAAAAGGTTGTCCATGTTCAATAGCTATTTTTGCAAATTGCATTGCTGCACTATAAAGAGTTGAGCAACCATGATAAAAAAAGAGCCATTATGAGTCATTCTTTTTTATTGAAACTTTCGTATAATATCACAATGTAACATGTACAAAAACAAGTGTGGCCAATTCGATTTGACATTAGTTTTTGTTTGTAAATTGAAATACAATTTGAAACGCGATGCGGACAAAACAAAACGAATCTCTCTCTATTTGCGGTTTTAATTTGGGTGGCAATTATTATATGTTGCTAAATCTCTGTGGAGTAAGCAGAATGAGCCTAGTTAATGCTCATTAACCCTTATTGCATAAGGGTTAATGTCCAAAGTCCAGCTGTTCCAAAATTTTCATACAAACTTAATTTAGAAACCATTTGCCAATGACTCAAAGAGCATCTCTTCATAACAAATCTGCCAGTTAAGCTCGCAGATTTTTATGTGTTGTTAGGTGGGTCTCTCCTGTGTGAGGAGAAACCCGGCTTAAAAAGCGGCTGGTTTCGTGCGGCAGTTCAGCATAGATATGTATTGCCGCACGAAACCAGCAAATACCACCAACTAGTTATCTTTTAAACGAAACCTTATGACTTTTTGGCAAATCTCGAAATATCAAAATATGCGTCCACGCCCATACGTATGAATTTACTGAATTTTATTCATGTCACTGTAGCACCTGAATACTTTTAGAACAACGCCAATTTAGAACAACGCGAACAACGCAAATTTCACCACTTATCGGGGTCACAACATGGCAAAAAGTCAAACATCATGTAGCTCCACGTGTTGACACTTTGAACAATATCTGTAATGATTCATCGCGTATCGATATTGCACTTGGCATTTTTGTGCCTTTGTCATGGGAAGGCTCTGGCCAGCAGGGCCAATCTTCGAACTTGGCAAGGCTTTGATTCAGCAAAATGTACACTAAATTTCTGGTCAAGAGTTCAAGAGATATCGCGCAAACAAACAGACGGAATTTGCTTTGCCACTTGGTAATTAGAACTGTCTAGCGTTTTATCGTTTAGAAAATTTCTTACCTTGTGACGCCGTAGGATTATCGGCTGAAACTGCGATGCTCAAAAACAGCCCACGACTTTTAAAAACGACGCTCAACTCGTGAACCAGATTCGCAAAATTGTTTCTATCCGATCGAGGTCCAAGGTTGCAGTTATCTTGCCAACATTTTGGGTATTCCCAATCTGCAATATGAAAATTACATGTCACTTAGGATAGGTCAAAATGAAGTTTTCCATTGAAAATAGACATCGCCATTATTTTATGTCTGCATGTTAAATTTAGGATCTTAGAACAGGATCAGAAATCAAAATATGTCACAGTATAATTAAAGGACATTGATTCACTACAATATTATTACATCTGTTTATCAAAAATCTATATTTTGACATCAACTT
>JAQIXN010001368.1:0-19121 GCA_034698145.1 Proisotoma minuta
TCTGTAAAACAATGATGCATTGTTGTTATTAGAACATCCTCAAAACAACCAACCGGGGCAATCTAAGATATATATATGTATATATGTACCAGAACAATGGGTGGAATTGCATATTGTGGGGAATATCCCCCCGCGGCTGCGGCCCCACCACTATGACCACCGTGACCACCTCCCGAATAACCGCCCCCTATGGCTTGGGGTGCTCCATAAGACATGCCACTGTCGCCCCCAACGGTATTGTAACCCCCACCGGCCCCTCCCCCTCCCGAACTGGGTGGGGAATAATCCCTCGCTTGTCTCGAAGTTCCAACTGCTGTTATTTTCTCCGTTTTCTTATCAGCGACAACAATGGGGGTCAAGACATCACTGGAATTAGTAGTCGTGGGGCTGGATGAGACCACCGAAATTAACACCACAACAATTAACACAATCCACTGCTTTTCCATCATTGTGTTTTGTCTTCTTTTAATTAGTTGAGTGGCACAATGAAAACTTTATTTTGGGAACTTGTGATTATATTTGGTAATTGTCCATTTTGTTGAGGCAGATTGAGATTGTTGTTATTTCGGGGAGAGTGAGACGGGAGAGTGGCTGTTGTTTGCTGCTTCTTCGTCGTTTTATACCCACGGCCATTGTCGTCTATCGAGAGCACCCAAAATAGAAAATAACTACAATTTACAACATTCAACGAATTCAACGTCCAAGTTCAGTGCTGAGAGAGATCTCCCTTTAATTACTTGGCCAATGGCCGGCCAATTTAACTTTTTGAGGTTTTTACACAATTCATTCATCTCCATTTAGTTCTGGTCACGGGACATTTTAATACTTACTTTCCTTCTCTTGCTCAAAATATGTATCAACACCAAATTGATCAAATTGGCATTTTCAATTGGCATTTTCTTTTATTGGAAACTCGTCTAAATTTCGGAGCAAATTATCAACCCTCGATATATTGGATAATCCCTATTTAAGGATTCCTAAAGATTATCATGAGGAAATTTTCAAATCCGGGTTCGATATCCTGAGATATAATTTGACGCTTACATAGTTAATTTTAGAATGGCATAATAGGATTTCAATTCTTTGTGAAGAATCCTGTAATTTGCAACTTTCTTTTCCTCAGACATGTGGACGTTTTATTATCGTTTCATAGTTTGTGTGCAAATTTAGAATGGACGAGCTATTAATCAAAAGACGCGAATCATTTAATTATAATTGCATTTTTATTTTTCTCAGCCACAATTACATTTTGCATAAGCTACTGCATTTCATTTATATAATTGCATCGCTGCGTTTTACTACCCGAAAAGTAAATAAAAGCTGCAATAAAATTTATTACAACTAGCTCCATATATATTATGCTATTTTTGGCGTTCTGTCTGTCCTTTGAAGATGTGGCTTAAAGATTATTGAATACAATCCTTTGCAATGAAGTATTACAAATAGAAATTTGAGACGGGACGTAAAAGATTTTATGGCTATTATTAAGTGAAATATGTGCAACAATGGGAAAGCTGATTCAACTTTCTTCATTGACAGTTGGTCAAATACAATTTGTCACGGGGATTCATTGTTGTTGGATGCAGTTAATGAAGTTGATGTAGATCCCACTTAATTATGGGAATGTGTATGCACATTGGGCTAATTTTACACCTGTCTAACACAAAACTGTCAATTAACTCAAATATGGGAGTGAGCTGATCAGTCCTCCATTAATAGCCCTCATTATCCCAGACAAGAAAAAATAAAAGATTGGAATAAATTACTAATTACAGAGTGTATGGAATGTATTTCATTCATAAAATGTATCCATTTCCAGCCCCCTGAAAAATTAAGTATCTACCACATATGCTAAAAAAAATCCGCAATCTGTTCTTTTTTTTTGGCCAACTGTTGGGTCTTCTTCGATTCATTCTCAAAATCTCAATCATGTAAATCTCAATCTGCAAACAAGATCCTATATATTTTTTCTCTGGCTACTTGATCCCAAAAATCCCCAAATTTTGGTAAAAGTCAATATCCAAGGTCCACTTACGCTTAGAGATTAGGAGCAAATTCGTGCAGTGACGTTGCAATTTGTAGAAAGCTAAAGAAAGAATGCCGAGCACAATTTTTTTAGAAGCCACAATAAATAACAAACAAACGCCAATGTTTCCGACCGCCGACATCAAAAGTTCAATCTCCCATAAAAAATGAGCTAATTTTACGGCAAAAATTACCTGATCTTTGCAAAGTTCATTGGTAAAAGTGAATTGCTGTGCATAAATGGCAACGTCATCCTACAAATAGCGTTTAATTAAAAGTATATATAAATACAAGTAGAAAGATTTTCCACCCGATTAATTTGTACATGGATTTCGAAGAATAGCCTCAAGAATTGGATGGTGTGCCATATAGAGTTTGGTTTGGCTGCGTCTGTCTCTCTCTGCTCATTCGGTAAATCCCTTCAAATAAGTCCAATTGTTGATGCGGAAGACAAAAGAGCCAGTCACCCAATTCAAGCTTAATTACAAGCAAGTCGGAATTGTAATTAAGGAACAAGTTGAATGTCAATCTTTATAATAATTGAAACATACTCAACTTTCTTGATTTTGTATGGATAAAAGTTTGTTTGGTCCAAACTCACTTTTGGCACGCACCAGTTACCAACAAAAAGTTGACGCAGACAATTAATTTGTATTTGCATTTGTATTCAAAACGTTTGCGTCTTCACTCTCTCGTCGTGGATAGAGAAGAAGAAAGATGAACTAGTTCACGCCAAGAAAGACCATCTGCTATTATTATCCCAACAATTTAAGTGTATCAATCATATCCATTATCCTCCTTTCAACTATTACTTTCTTCTCCCATTCAACAATTGCACTTTGCAATACTTTGCATCCATCCCATTCCCAGTTTTTTAAGAAAGTGAATGTCTCAGGACAAAAGAATCTCTCTCCTTATATAAAATTCAGGTTCAAATTCAAATATTTTTAAGATTTTGAAAAATTGAAGCGTGGTGAAAGTGTGATGATGGTGGTAGGTGACAACAATGCATTGATTGTTGTGGTCGTCTTTTTGTCAAATGAACTAAAGAAGAATTTTTGGGTCTCACGGGGATATTAACAATAAATCATCGTGTAATAATAATAAAATTATTACAATAATAATGGCTTTGTCAAATTAGTGAGAACAAATCACCCCAAAGTAATTAAGCTGTTGTAAGTAGCAGCCAATAAATTGCTTTTCATGCTGTGTAAGAATTATAATGTAAGTATGTATGTGATGAGTAATGAGCAAACTACATCTTCAGTTATTTTTATTATTATTATTGCACTTATTTATTTATATTATTTGCAACGCTTGCCCGGTGGGGTTGGAATTGTCTACGGCATTTGATTCAAGTTGTCATAATAAATTAAAACAATAATTAATTACGTATACACAGGTTTTTTAAGGCAAACAATTTCTAGTTTTAAGTACACGTATTATTATTAGTAGTCGATTGATTGTTCCCAGTGATTTGTTCCCAAGTACAATTGTTTTGAACTAGATTTATTGGAAGATGGTGAGCCGAGCTTCGCCCAGTTTCGGACAAGATGGTGACCGGACTATGGAATGACGTGCTCTTGGCCTTGGGGACTCGCAACCACTTTGCTCATTCGGGGCTTTGGCTTTGGTATCGTCGAGGGGACTCCGACCTTTTTTATTAAAAAAAAAGAAAACAAATATTTAGATTGGCTCAAGAAAGATTTTTTTTACAAAAAGCAAAACAGAAACAAATAATTACTTAATATCAAGTGCTCTAAGCGTGAACGGAGTGCTGTGACCTGATCGGGTTTCTACAAAGCAATAAAACAAACACAAAATGCAAACCAAACAATTAAAGCTGGACAAATACATATTTAATAATATATCAAATTGACAATTGACCCCAAATTAAGACGTACCTTATTTGCTGCAGAAGCAGAGGAAATAATACTTTGGAAATCGCTTCCTTCCATGTCCAGAATTCGGCGTTTAGCTTGATTTAGCTGCTGTTTGAGGATATTTACATTTTCCTCCAATTGACTCGCCTCCACGCATTTTAATGAATATTTTTCAGATAGTCGCAAAATCTCATCCTTCACTTCAGTAAGTTCTTGTCTGCTTAAGAAAAGAAAATAAAAGTTTCTTAAACTGACTCAAAATTGGATTAAAATTTTAAAACGCACTCGTGTTCTCTATGCATATCGGATAAATCTTGACCACTGTTAAATTTCTTCATAAAATCTTCTTTAAATTTGGCAATTTCTTTCTGTAACTCGGCTGCATGATTCTTTCTCATAGCATCAAGTGCTGCAATTAAAAAAAATAACTTTAGAATACTTGAAATACAAATGACAAAATTTGATTATTATTACCCGAGAGAGTAGCCTTAGTCTCTTCCGCAAGCTCATTTTCCTTTTCCATTTTAAGGGCCTGAAGTTCCCTTCGATGTTTTTCCTCCAGCTCTAAAACCATTCTCCGATGGCTATTTTCCATCGCTTCCAATCCTTTTGCACAAAGATTCCGGAGTTGTTCAATCTCAGCCTGATATTTACTTACTGCTTGTGCAGTGGTTGGACTTGACGCTGACCCTCCCCCGCCCCCAGGAACCTCTTTCACAAATTCCTTCAGTTCTTTTACTTTGGCATTGAAATCAGACTCCAGAGCCATCAAATTGTCTTCTAAAGCTTCTAATCGTTCTTCCCTTTCTTGCACTTCTAGTTCTAAAATTTGGCAATTGGAACAAGAACTTATTTGTTGTTGTTGGACAGCTTCTTTTCGAAACCAATAAGAGTCTACAGCCTTATCCACTCTTTGATCCAAGTCGTTAAGTTTCATAATCACGTTTACAATCCCGGAACTTGCTCCAGGAGTTGGGGACAGAGGGGAACTTAGACTTAGTGGACCAGAGGAAGGACTTTCAGGACAACTATTATTAGAACTGTCAAGCTTAGAAATTTTCTCTTCTAAATCCACAATTTTATTTAACACATCCGATTCAATCTGACGATCTTTTAATGATTGACTCTTGACTCGTCCAAGTTTGCTCTTGAGACTTTTGGCCGATTTCTCAGACTGATACAGTTTCTCGGTTAAATCATTTGTTCGGGTTTTTAATAATTCGAGTTCATAGCTCAACTGCGCATTTCTAGCGGCCATTAAGGTTTCCAGTTCTTTGACTGCAATACTTTCGGCGTCCGCTTCTGCCTCAGTTTGTCGCAAGATTCGTTTTAGGTCTGTAAGTTGATGGGAGAGAAGGGACAAGCGGTGCTCTAATTGCGCGGATTGTTCAATCAATTGTTCTCTAACTGAAAGTTCGGATGCGAGTTGTGTTTTGAGCTCATCGATGAGCAATTCTTTGGCTTTAAGATTTTCTGCATATTCTCCTTCTCTAGATTTGGCAACATGTTCTAGTTTTTCAATTTCCAAAAATCCTGCAGAAAGTTGGGTTCGAAAATTATCTATTTGAAGAGATTGAGATTTTAACAGCTCTCTCATACGGGGAGAGTTTTCGACGCGAAGTTCAGATCGAAGACTTTCGAGCTCTGATTCCCTTTGGGAAAATTCGTCCTTAAGGCTCTCAAATGCTTTAAGATCAGTTTTCTTTCGCCATCTTGATTTTTTAGATTTTAAGGGTGGACTTGGAGGATTTGCTTCTGGAAGTTCTTCCGGTCTTTTATTAATTTTTGCGGCTTCTAATGCTTTCATCCAAATCCCTCTCATCCCATTTGTGATTGCCGAGAGTTTATGGACTAGAGATTTATTAGATATTTCAAAGCCATAATGTCTAGAGGATTCAAACTGAGAGATGACGGAAGATTCGTTTATTTCAATATTTCCTAAAGGCGTCGTTTCTTCTGAATTTTCGTAGTATAGAAGAGAATTGTTTTGCAGTACAAACCAATGTTTTGTCCAATCCTGTTGATAAATTGTTATTACTACTAATGTAATTTGCAATTAAAATTCAATGTCTCCTTACATTGTTAGTTTGTCTAAGAAGCCATCCCTTTCTTAATGGGCCCCCATCCTCGAGTCCTCCACACCCATCAGGATCTCCCCGAAGCTACAATACGGTTTTTGAATAAGACAAAAATTACTGGCAAATGACAATTGTTGACTTACAGCTCTGACAGAATTAGTAGTTGGACAATCAGGAACATCGACAGAACCAGAGAAAGATTTGCTAATATTAAAATCCACAGATGGGGACGGAATTGGGGGAATTTCCTCTTCAGTCGGAGCTGCATTTTTAATTTACAAAAAGTCAAATTAGCAAACACAATCTCATTTGAAAAAGATATCAATTAAAGAAAGTATAAATAAAGATGTGCAAATAAAAAAAAGAATGCAGTACATGCAATGGAAGAAGCAGAAGGAGGCAAAATTGTGGAAGAAAGCATCATTCTTGTGGGTTCTGGTGGAGAAGGACTTGTGGGGAAAAATCCACCCCGTAAACTTTTCCCTTTTGGAACATTTGACAAAGAGACGTAAATTGACCGCATGCTGCTACTTTTAGTCGTCGATGTACTCGTAATTTGTTGTTCTTCAAAAGGTTTTGGGTTGAAATCAATAGAAGTAGTAGTAGAAGAAGAACTACACTTGCCATAAGTGGTTGTAGGAGAAACTGGGGATGAAAGTCCAGGACTTGTCGGTGTCGTCGTTGTCACGCTGTGAAAACGGGGTCGAGATGGCCCAATCACAACGCCAGTTTCTACAAATTGATTTAATTAGTTGGATAAAAAACAATTAGAGCTATTGTTGTAAATTACCAAATCTAGGAGAAGATGTAGCAGAGCCCCCAAAGCCTCCTGGAAGTGTAAGGCTACGTTTCCCATTTCCAGGGTTGATAAGTCGATTGCCATATTTTGTTAGGATTGATTGCCAAGATTTTATGTCCTCATTGTTCATCCCCTTGATAAAAGTGGCCCCTTTGCCAGTTAGTGCCAGACTGTATGGATTTTCTGTAATTTCCTCTGCACTTTTCACTTCCAATATTTCCCTCATGTCAAGGGTCCCTTGAGGGATTGTGTCCGGCTTAATAAAACAGGGACAAACAAACGATTACACTACATACAAAAACAAAAGCGTTTTTTTGCGCAAACCTGATCATCTATGGACCATGTCAGTGTATCGTCACTCCATAGAACAAACCATCGTCGCTGCCACCTCTGCATTATTTTTTTTATTATTTAGTAACAATAATAATTATCCACCAATTATCTCTGTTACCTTTGCTCTGTAAAGTGCAGGGTTGCAGAAATCCCAGTCCCTTGGGGCCACAAACAGATAGCCACATTTCACCACTTTTCTCAACCCCTAATAAAACAACAATTAGCATTTATACCACCCACGGCTCAAAAAGTTAATTGGAGCAATTAGCCTTGGAGTTAGCCAACCTTAGAGTCCAAAGCCACGTCTCCGTGTTCCTCCCTCGTTTTGAAACAACTGGAACATTTGCTGTTGTTAAATATATTGGGGATGAATTTAGGACAATCCGCAACCATTTTCCTCTTTTCTCTTTCCCCTCATCCAAATTTTATTTGCTTTCTCTGACCAAAGTTGTCCATTTCCAAAAATGTAGCAAACTGTGCATTAATTGCAAACTAACTTTCCACACCTTTAAACACACAAACTGCTCACATTTTATGGAGAGAGGATTTATCTGTTTGTTTATCAATATTTTGTCTAATTGTGGATGTTTAATCTCTGCTGCAGAAATGTGTACATTCACTTGATTCACTTGCACGTCTTCCCTTCGCTCTTTCGGCTTCCCCTCAACAATATAATATTAGCTCTACCTCCAAATTGACAATTACGCTCCCTGCTATCTGTCTGTGTTGGAGAGTGGCCTACTTAGTCCAAGACAATGGAGGAGGCCAACAATGAAGTCTGCATTGTTGAAGGTGTGCCACTCAACTCACAGCCATCATCTTCAACATTCTCTGATGCCGTAGTACGCAGCCAGAATTCTCAATCGAAATTATCCTCTACCACACATTAAATGTTTATGTGGAAGCCACAGGTGGAAGCCAGCTAATCAAAATACACAATTAACTACCACTAACTATCCATCCACATGTCCACATGTCCCTCCGTCTCATCCCCTAAACGATAGGCCCAAGGGCACTAGTATTTTGGTCATTGGAAATGTTGAGAATGTCCCAAAATTGGGGGACAAAGGGAAGGGAAATGGACATTTGGGGGAGTTGAGTGAGATTCGTCATTTGACGCAAGTTGAGTACAGCCCTTTGTAACTCTATTTTGACATTCTAAATCTTGGACTCAATAGTTACCTGTTTTGATTATTCCCTTTGTATGTTATATAGCTGAGAATTTTTCTACTAAATTTACTTCACAGTCGGAATACAAATGGATGCTAACATTTAGCCAACTAATAACTGAGCCCCAACCATTCATATTTTTATTTGGCATTTAACACAAGTTGAGAGATTGGAGTGCATATATGGAAATTGACAGTTCTCATGTCATAATATTCACACGACTCTGCAATTACTTGAGACTCTTGTTCTTGTAGTAAATATTTATGCGAGTTGTAAAATGTGAAACTCTTAAACTCTGGCTGCATTTGATTTCGTTTGAATGTGTGACAAGAGCTACAAAAATTAAACCGGGCCTAACGAAGCCCCATTCAATTACATCTCGAGTTCAGTGGCAACTTTTATTACGTTGGTTGGATTAAAAAATACGATGACCCATTTGCTCAGCCAGCATCAAAATCGTCACTTACTTTGCATGTCCTTATTCATGTCACAACATTATATAAAAACAATTTTATTGGACAGATATTCTTTAGACAATTATTGCAGTGTAAAATATTTTTCTACCGTCTATTAGATATCTGGTATAAATACTTTTTTTTACATCATAAATAAAACTAACCAGGGAACTAATTAATACATAGTCATATTATAACAATTTTATTGTGGATAAAACTACCTAATCGTAAGTTGTGTTGAGCAGAGTGATGAACACTAATAATAACAACAATGGATGTAATCTCTTGATAACAATGGAAAGAGCTGAGTTTGAATTGAACTATGTTACTTCATAATAATTTTTGGTTTAATTGTATTGAACTATTGAGTGGGCCTCTTTAAATTTTAAATGACATTTTTTAAAAACTATAAAACATCACGATTTTGTACTTGCATTTTTTGTCAGAGGCCTGAGAGTTTTACGTACAAACATTTTGAACAATATCCCCAATTATTATTGCAACCGTTGCATGTCTTAAATACTTTACTCAAAATTACTCAAAATTAAAACTTGAGGTTATTGCAAATACTACAAAATATGTGATGATATACTGTTTATGTGGTCCAGCAAAATAAAATATTGTCAGAGCTTTTTTTAAAACTAAGTAAAAAATGGCAATATAAATTAAATTATTACCTAAACCAGGCTAAACCCTTTATAAATTCTATAATAAAAGTCGTACATTTTTTTATACTTTTATAATTCATGATAACATTGGGCAGTGAGAAGCTGCAGTCTCGATAAAGTTGTAAGAGAATATTTTTAAAATATCAGAATAGAGCAATAAACTGAATTGTCTCTTAGAAGAATTACACAATGACGCATTTTGAGAACCACCCTCCTCCTGTGCTTGCGGATGATTTCTTGCTGCTCATGGACATATTGCTCATGGACCCCCTGACATCCGAGTCATCAATTGTAGGCTTGTTCCTCAGGGAGTAGGCCGTGCTTTGTCGCCCACGGGTCGTGGTGCGGGTTGGCGTTTTTCTGCTGGATTTTGGAGTGGACGCCCTTTTCTCGGGAGCGCTGTCTGGAGTCTTTGGAGCCGCTCGGGATCTTGATGAAGACCTTCGGGCTGCAGGTTGGAATAAATGAAAATAATATAAAATAACAATTTGACATTTTTCGGGTAAATAACAAAACTTACTTTTGGGTACAGTAGGTTTCTTTTCAGAAGCTGGGGTCTTTCCAACGCGTTTTGGGGCCTTTTTGGGAGCTTTTTTGGCTGCCTTTGCCTTCCCCTTTCCTTTGGGTTTCGGGGTGGCCTCTTTTTTAACCGCTGGGGTTGTATTCGGTACAGACTTGCGAGGCTGCAAATCATAAAAATTACGTACAATTTTAATAAAATTGGCATTTAAAAAGTTTCAAATTTAGTCTACCTACAAGTCTTGTAGTACAAGAGAGTAATGCGTACAAAATAACCCCCCAAACCTTCATGCTGATTATTTTAATTGTTACAATTTGTTACAAACATAAAAAGCCAACCCAAATACCAAATCCTTCCAACAATTCTAATACTTACCCTTCCTCTACCTCTGGGGCTGGGATTTGGCGTCAAAGGAGTGGCTAATGGCGAGCTGGGCGGCTAATAATAATTTATAAATTATAAATATGGAGAATCTTTCATAAAACACCTCCACTACTTTAATTTATAAAACAAACTGTGATAAGATAAGCCCATTTAAACGGAGTCTCATTTTGTTTGTAACTTGTTCACACTTTCCAAAGCTAATTGTCCATTAACAGCCTTGTCCTTTAACATAAGAGGTTAAAAGTGTTTGCTTACTCTGCCGGGGGTTCGGGAGCGGGAGCGCGACCGCGGCCGCACGCTCGTCGTCTGAGGCTGAGATCCCGCTTTTTTCACGCTCTTCAATACTCCCATTGACTGCAAACAAAACAAGACAATTAGACGGCCGAGGGACAATTAATTAATTATTTCCCCTACCTTGTCACTGATTTTAGATTTTGCCTTGACCATCTTGAGGGCACACCCACTCAACAATTGGATAACAATTAGATTTCTGTGCACTGGCTCAGAGCTGGCGTCTGCTGCTGGGGAAATTGAGTCAAGTTTTGTTTTAACGGCCAAAAGTGCCAAAGTGGTGCTACACTGCGACGCCGTCGCTCGCGGAACAAACACAAATCCCGTCACAAAACAACACAAACACGAAAGCGGTTGGGGAAAAGTCAATTCGCTGGACCCAATTTACATAATTTTTTGTATGCTTTTTTATGCCCGATTTTTTTGCTGGACGAGTTTTATGAGCATTTATTAATTTAAGAGAGGAATGCAGTAATGCAGGTGGATTAATGTTTTCATCAAAGATCCTCTTTTGATGAGATCCATTCACATTTTTCCAAAAATAAATTATTGTTCATTTAATTTCAAATGTTTTTCTTCATTAAAATTGCATTTTAATTTTTTAAGGGACAAACATGAGAAAAAGTAAAACAAACAAAACAATGATTTTTAAATGATGGGTAAATTGAGACTTTGAGACTAGTTCTCCAAAAGTAAACAGCTTTATAAAAAGTTTGTTGATGCCAAAGAAGGCCCCCTCCCCCAGGGGAAAAGATGGAACAGAGGTTCGTGTTGTAGAGGAGCTTTATCCATTATTATTGACAACTGCCTAAAACGATCGATAAGGGTTCAAGGGCAACAGCACACACAAAAGTTCTCTCAAAATGCATCAACATTATCAATTTAATTAATTAGTCTACCTCAATTTATCGTGCCAAGAACAAAGCAATAGCTATTTTAAAATGAGACAGACAATATATCATGAAAAACAGGTAAATTAACTATTTAGCTTCAATAATAATTGGTGTGTATTAAAAACTCTGAATAATTTACAGGTCAAGTCACTTTGCGCCCTTCACGCCCTCAACAATTTGTTCCAGGACAAGGAGGCGTACAAACAAACAGATTTGGACGAAATTTGTGCCACTCTTGCCCCAAATTCCTGGGTAAATCCTCACAAGTCCGTTCTGGGGCTGGGGAACTATGATGTCAATGTCATCATGAGTGCCCTCAACCTCAAAAACTATGAGGCCATTTGGTTCGACAAGAGAAAGTAAGGACTTTTAAGCCAAACTTTCTAATTATAATTGTTGTTGTTGTATTTTGTGTAGAGACCCCTCAGATTTAAACTTTTCTCAAATCTTTGGCTTTATAATGAACATCCCAAGCGATTGTCGACTGGGATGGGTCGCACTCCCCTTGAAACGCAAACATTGGGTCGCCCTTCGAAATCTGCCCTCAGCCTTTGAAACGGAAGCTGGTCGTTCCAATTACTATAACCTGGACTCAAAGTTGGAGGCTCCAAACTCTATAGGGAACGAAGGGAAACTTATCCAATATTTCAGGGATGAACTCAAGTCCCCTGAAAAAGAGCTTTTCATTGTGGTTCATCGTAATGTGGGGAGAGCGGAAAGTTGGAAACGCAATAATAGTCTAACTGTTGATTCTGCTGCAAACTGTTCTTTGAATAAAGATGGACGAAAGGGATCTTCGGATTCTGGAGTTATGGAACTACTTCCGGATCTAAAGGACATGAACATTGTGGACCTGGACAAGGAAGACCTTTTGAGAAGACAAAGTTCTGGGGTTTGGAGTGAGCTCATGTAGCCATTTTTTGTAAAGTGAAAGACTGAAGCCTGATTGTCTCAAAAGTGTCTGTGTCGGTCGAGAACAAAATTTGAAGTAACCAAAGATAAAAAATAAGACAGAAAAAAAGAGAATGGGCCAATTACATATTAATTATCGTTGTATTAATTAGACTGATAGATTAGTTTGTGGTTGGGTACAAAAAATAATGTTCGTCTTCGTGCCAGTCATTCGAATAATAAGTGACCTGAGTATTACTCAGTGAGTAATTCCCTATAGCTTTAATCCTCCGTTTTAGAAACTAATAATTTTTAATTACTATTCGACCTCCTTTGTGACGCACTGGTTGCGTCTTTTTAAAAAAAATAATTGTATTGTGCATTTTAGTAATAATTGGATTGTAAGTTCGCAGATCGTTCGTGTTAGTTTGTAATTGAAGCTCAATGTTTCAAGTCCATTTTATGAGAATTAAATGGTTTATTAATTCAGAACAAGAGATTTATTTAGATTTTTAAAATCCTACATAGATTCAACTTTCTATTTACCTCTATTAAAAATATTAAAAGCATGAACAAATTCTACCGTCCAAAATACTAACAATTTTCAGGGGTCTCTCACTTTGGCCAAATATTTATTGGCGATTGGAGACGTGATCAAAATTTTGCATTGGAACGCAGGTGGGCAACAGACTTGACCACTTCCCGTTTCTTCCACAACTCATCTGCGTTGCTCCTTGAAGCTCGTAGCCCTCGTTGCACTCAAACGTCACAACCTCGCCCACATCATAGTAAAATTTGATTTCCTGCAGCGTCCCGTAAATCATGGACCCTGGATAATTGCACCCTGTCTTGCATTTCAAGTTGACCTTTGACCAGACGCCAGAGTCTTGACAGGCCACCATCGGCTGTCCCTCCATCATAAAACCCGTCTTGCATTCAAAATTGGCAAAAATTCCAGCAGAGTAGCGTTCTAGTACCGTCCCCACCAATACCGCGTTCTCGGGAACGGGCGGAGTTCCACATTCCACTTCTGCAATTGAAATATTAATTGTTTAGGTCAAAAGCTTACATTTCTTTCTTTAAGTTGCTTTCTAATTACCTTTGCAAAGGGGCATGGGATTAGACCACTCTCCACTGGGCATGCAAATGGCTTCCCTCGCCCCCTCCACCATAAATCCCTGTTCGCAATTAAAGCTGGCTCTCGCCCCCACATAAGTTCCGTAGACAATTACTTTTGGGGGCGCAGTGCCATTCCGCTTCAATGTCCCGTTCCGAGTGAGACTTGTTGTGGCCAAAGGAGCGTAGGCCGGAAGCAGCGAAATGTCCCGACACTGAATGTTTTGACAAGAAGGGAGTGGGGCGGACCATTTGCCAGCGGCAGAGCAAAATACTTCACTTGCCCCCACCAAAGTGTTGTTCAGCCGACAGCCAAAGACAACTCGAGCCCCCAGAATTGTTTCGTTGGAAGAGTAAATCAGATCTTGGTGATAGGGAAGAGGAGGACAACTCCCGTTTTTGACAATGACCACAATTTCATGGGTGTGTCTAGCGGGTGTTTTGCAAGAATATGTTCCACTGTCCTCCGTCGTTGCGGCCTCGATTGTGAGTCTGTATTCCAATTGGGCGTCGCGAGATGGATCGTCTGCCCATCCCTCGGCAAACGTTTTGTTTGCAATTGAAGTTGACCAGGTTGGCTTCCCAAATTTACGGATCCAAAGACATTCCATGTGTAGCGTTGTTCCAGGAACAATTACCTGTACTCAGAATCTAATCGTAAGTTTTTGTACACAAAACTTTCATTTTCCCAAAACTTACGAGTTTTCCATCCATGCTTTGAACAATTGAACCGTTTTGATATCGGAGTAAAATTGTTGGAGGTTTGTCCACTTTAACATTTATTTGCATTTAAACTTGAGAATAATTAGCTTTAATAAAATCTTACGGGCATAGTCTTGATATTGGCTGAGTCCTTCGCATTTTGGGGTAATTCCTATGAATTATATAATAATTAGCATCAATAGACGGATGGCGTTGTTTCGTTACCCATCCATTGTCCACTCAGACATCGGCGTCTCACTGCACCCTCCAACTTAAATTTCCCAATGTCCACGCATCTCGAAGTCTACAATTTTATTTTACAACTTGTTATAAATGTTTTTTAAATAAAAAAATAATTACCAGCAAAGTTCCATGCTCAAATTCTTTGCTGTCTTCCAAAATGATTTGCTCGTCGTAAAAGGTGACGACGTGTTTGTCTGTCCGTTTGTAAGTGCAACTCCCATTTATCATGCTCATAATTGGCAGCGTCATCCATTCGTCAATTGGGGCTGTCCCGTCTTTTCAAAAAAAGACCGAAATATGTAGAAAACGAAAGTTGATGTAAAATGAAATATAATTACCACAAGTCAAGTTTGTCTTTGTCCAAGTTCCATTGTCACATTTTGTCTGCCACCGATTTCTTGATTTAGCTTTGAGTGTGCTGCATCGATACACCACGTCCGTCCCGTCTTGGAAGCTATCAAATTGTTCAGAAATTGATAAAATTGGTAAATATGGGGCAACGTGAGACTTTACTTGAATTGTTTGTCCCATTCCACTGGAAGCCCTGCGACATATGTAAAAGCTCCTTTTTGGCGTTGGGGCGGTCCGCATGCTTTTTTGGAGAGAATTGGGGGCAGTCCAACGTCCTTTACCCGCTTCTTCCCGTCCAGAAAGTCGCGGACGTCTGTTGTCGTGATGGAAGATTGGAAACAGAACGGAGAGTGTGGCTTCCATCCTCCAAATTTGCACGCAAATGGACCAGAAATTAGTTTCCGGAAAGAACCTCCGCAAACATAGTCAACCTACAAATTAATATTATTATAGCTTGTACTTGTTGTCACAAATTATATAATTACCTCTGTTCCATGCTGAACATATTGTCCAGGATCATAGTTTGAGAGATAGCTTCCATTATCCACCACGGGTAGTTTGCAGGGGGCTGTTATAAAAATATGTGTATACATTGTGCAATCTTGGAAATTTGGAAAGAAATGTTTGAAAGCAATTTTCAAAAACCTGGATGACATTCGGGAGAGTCGTCAATGTCCCATTCCCCAAACCAACAATGAAGTTTTGAGGGGCCCTTGAGTTTGTAGCCCTTGGCACATCTCACCTCCGCAATCGTCTTGTGTTTCTTAAACTCTTGGAAATACAATGGCTTTGTCCCCTCGTAAAATGTTCCATGCATAATGTATGGCGTCTTGCAGGGTACTTTATTTGTAATGAAAATTTATTATGAAATAGATTTTAAAAAAAACTTTCTCTGTGCTATTCTTACGGGCAGAACATTGAGGAATCTTTGGCTTCCATCGTCCCTTGTCGCAACTGACCGTTTCGTTTGGGAGATTTACACCGAATCCGGGTTTGCAACTTACTTTGACCACCGCCCCCGCAGAGAACGTTTCATTCTGTTCCGAACCCGATTGAATCACTTCCGTCTGGATGAAGGGGTCGTGGTCCAAATCTATAGTGAAAGTACAAATTATACTGGCAAAATTCCAGATTCCAGATTGATTAACTTACTTGGACATATAATCGGCGTCATTTCCAAATCGTCATCGTCTCCGAACCGATTTCCCTTTTTCTTTGTCCTGCGGGTGCCGAGGGCCCCAGAGCCGCCCCCAGGACCAGTCTTACTTCGAACGATGCTGCTACTTCCTGTAAAATGCAAAAGGGACATTTAATGTATTTGCATATAAAATTGAATTGGTCCACCTCCAGTTTTGATGGCTCGTCTCTTGAGTCTTCCTGTCCTAATCCAAGGGAACGTGGGGGCCTCGGAACTAACGCAAAAGGGGGATTCTTTGGGCTCCCATTCCCCATCCTCACAAACTTTCCCCGGGGGCCCTTCCACGAGGGAGAAGCCAACATCGCATTCAAACAGCACGTGACCCCCAGAGGGGACTTTCTCCGACGGAAACTTTAACTCGTAGAGTCCAGTGGGACCAACATATACAACTTTCCCTTTCTCAATTGTCCCAGGATGCTTACAGGTGGCTGTAATCATTAACAAAGTAGTTAATTATACCGAAAATAAAATCCAAAAAAAGTCATTAGTTAGTTGTTGACCCTTTTGTTTGTTGATGCATGACATTCCACATTCCCCAAAGCAGAGACAACTTTCCCCCTGAGGACAGTCCCCATCTCTGCTGCAATTTGTGGGACATTCTGACTCAATTAGTAGTTCTCGTTCGGGACATGCCACGACACTTTTTCGGCTGTCGCGTCGCAGAAACAGCTCATTCGTTTCTTGACCAGCTAAATGACAAATCAATCAGTGCAACGTTGAAACTATAGTTGATTGTTACCTGCAGCAGGCCAGTAAACAATGGACAGCAACAGGCCAACAATTAAGAATGATTTTCGCATAAGTTGTGACTCCATTTTGCTTTCTTCCTGTTACATATTGCGAATGTAGAGATGCTGGAGAAAGTGGGGAAAGTGGGGAAAGTGGCAAATTGTTGAATGTGGAAACTGCGCCGTAGGAGAAAGGACACGGACGCTCCACAACCACAACCCCTGACCCCTGACCTTCAAAAATATATCTCCCCTCAACATTTCTAATGATTTTGCATTTCATCATATTTCATGTTTTTGATTCCGACATCAAGCTATCAGCTATCATCGTATGACATAATAATATGCAACATTTTTAGGAAATACATTTTTCGTACATTAAAACAATGACAGGTTAAAAATGTTAAAATGTCATTAAAAAAGGTCCAATTAACAAGAAATTTCATGAACAAATTGCATGGGAAATTTGTGGCTCGTTCAAGCAAAATCTCGTCCTTTGCAGAAGATTGGAGAACAAGCACAGCACATCCATCAATTGTGGTAAATGTTCCAATTTAAAATCCAGAATTTTGAGCATCTTCTGGAAATTTCCACTGCTTTCGACATTTACAAGATTTTGTCGTGGTCTGTGGACCTCGGTCGTGACGTTTAATAGAAGAAGATGAAGCCCAGTGCGAAAAGTGAGTCATTCAAACTTTTGCCTCTTTCCTGATCGCACGCAAGCAAAAAGGGAAAACTTTTTAATTTCCAATTAATCGTCCTTGTGTGAAATTGAGAATTGTGACATGCCCTGAATGTCTGGCTCAAAGTCTCAATCAGTGCCCAATAATAATTCTTCGGATAAGTTCTCCAACAACTGCCAAAGGGAAAAAAGTCAGTCCCCCTCGGATCCATTCTTCCAGGATTTTTACAACCGAAAAAACAAGGGACCAAGATTAGGCGAGCGGATCCTAAACCGCGACCGCGACCCTTTCGGCGACAAGGGTTTTGAAGAGCTTCGGAAACAGATTGAAGAAGAAAGGAAAATGTTTTTTGATTCGGACCCCTTTGGAAACTTCCCAATGAATCGAGGGGGGTCACCAGCCCCCCCAAGCAATGCGGGATCCAACAGTCCTCGCTCCGCAAGTAGAGTAAGTTTTAATATTAAGTAATTGGTCTTTTAAAACGTGGTCATTCGGTCAGTTGTTGATTGTTGTAGTTTGTGTCTCTGAGGCGTAGGCGTCTGTTTACATTCCTTTTGTGGCACAATCAATCCGTCTGGTCATTGGCAGTATTAACAATCGGTAGTAGGTGTCAAAGATGATCTCATAAGAACAATCTCATAATTATGCATATTGTTGTTAGTGGAAAAAAATGATTGCAATAATGTTATAAATCATTTGGCAAATGGAGTTTTGCAAGTGTCAAATAAATGTTGGCTACGTGCGAACTGCATCCAATTTTTCTTGTTAATTAAAATAGGAGGGCTCCTTATGCCACAAGAACAAAGTTGTTGGATAGAACTAATAGAAGAATAGATGAGGTAATGCAGTTCTGCAAATAAAATGTCCAAAACGACAGCCCACACGACTCAAAGTTGATAAAAGGTGTCGGCCACAGCCTTCGCGTAGGTCATTCCTACAACTCCCATCAAACAACCATCAACTCTTCTCCGATAATTATTGTCTTTTCCAAAGTCAAGTTAAAAGTTTCCCATTGAACTTGATAAGATAACTTAAGATAAGATTGAAGGGAGCCATTTGCTTCTTTTTTCGGCAACATCCGTTTTGTGAAGTGAAGAATTTGTTCATCATTTTTACTGCATCATGTGCCAATATCTTTTGGAATTTGTAAAAACGTGCTAATTTTCCCTGTACTCTGCTCCATTTTAAACGCACACGTAAGTCTTTTGGAGTGTTGCCAATCTTGTGCTATACGTTACGTACACAATCTGGAAATTATAAAAGCATCAGGTCTTAAAAATAAACCAAATCTTACATGCAGTTAGTTCTATAGGCATTTTCTCCCTACTTTTGTTTCTTATTAAATGTCAAGCGTTTTTGGGAACTCGAGTCAAGTCGATCGACCCTGAAGAAACTGTTTTTTTCCACTCATTTGTTGTACGTGTGGGAGGTTTTAGGCTGTAGCATTGGACTCACTCTACTTCCTCAAAATAAGGAACATTAAAATGTCAAATTTGCCAAAATATCATCCACATTATAATATTGTAGATAGGGACGGCGGCCTACATTTTTAACCCAGTTAAGAAAATGTTGATTGCTTTCTCTGAAGAGGGGAGCCTTTTGGTTGCCCCCCTAGGAATCGCCTAATATTTGGCATGGTGAATGCTTAGGTCAAGTAGACTCCGGAATGGTATTTAACTTTTGCCATTGGGCCCCACCCCCTGAGCGCCA
>JAQIXN010001369.1:0-19103 GCA_034698145.1 Proisotoma minuta
GGGGCGGGGGCGGGGGTGAAGAGGAATTGCTAGGGGATGATGTTTGTGGGGAGCTGCTAAGGGATATTGTGGTGGATGGAAGCAATGTTGCTATGAGGTTAGGGTTTTATATTTTTATATGTATTACTTAATATTATAAATGTCGCCAATGCCAATTTTAATTTATTTGTAGCCATGGAAACAATACAACATTTTCCCCGCTTGGCCTCCAATTAGCGTTCGACTACTTCAAATCCCGGAACCACCCCAAAATAACAATCCTTCTCCCTTCCCATCGCTCCGACCCCCAAAACAAGACCCTGACAACGCTCGCGCCCCACATAACCTACACTCCCTCCCGTCTCACCCACTCAAACAAATTAATAACCCCATACGATGATCGCTACATCTTAAAACTCGCACTGGAAACGGACGCCGTTATAGTTTCTAATGACAACTATCGAGATTTAGCAATGGAAAATCAAGAATACAAAAAATTAATTGAAGAGCGACTTTTGATGTATAGTTTTGTTAATGGGAAATTTTTGCCGCCGGAAGATCCTTTGGGAAGAAATGGTCCGAGTTTGGAGCAGTTTTTGAGCAAAGAGAGTTCTAAAGGAAGCAGACCTTGTCCCTATGGAAAAAAATGCACTTATGGCGGAAAGTGTAAATATTACCATAAATTTTTGAAAGAATCCGTTAGCGAGTCGCTACGGAGAAACGCGGTCAAAACGCAATCGGTTCCCTTGGATTATAAGCAAAAAGTTTGTTTAAATCGGACAAAAAGTGACTACGCCGCAATTACAACGCCAAATACACATAAAAAATTAGCAAGGCAACTTTCAATAAATCCCGCGGGCGATCCGAGAATAAGCAGCAGCTTTTTGCCCGCCTTTCCCTTGGATTCTAAAGCTAGTAAAATTTGGATGGATGAAGGAGATGAGAGAACGAAGCTTTTTTATCAGATTTCGCAAATTTTTCCTGAATTTCAGGTGAAGCACGTGATGGATTTATATCCTGATTGTAAGGATGCGGGTTTTATTTGCACGCAAATTGTCAAGATTTTTAGTTCGTAATACGGGACTTATAGTTGATAAAAAATGTAACTGCTGTGCAGTGGAATAAATTTTTTTTGATGGATTTTTTGCATTTTTTTTTTACCTATCTGCAAAAATCCTAAACATTGTTTACCCAATGGGAAAGATGCTAGAAGATTTCGTGAAAAATGTTCGTAGCCAAGAAAACGGAAATACAAATATCTCAGACTCGGGTGAACCTTGTTCTGAAGGTTTTTTATGATGCTAAGATGAGGCTTTGGAATCAACAGTTTTTCGTCATATTTTCCCATTTAAATTTTTGCGCAATCAAAACATTTTTTTTTTCAAAATTCCCTCCAAAAAATTTTATTTTAAATTCATTGTACTATAATATATGGCAAAAAAGCAACAATTTATTTTATCCCCTCAAAAAACTGCCTGCAATGCATCCCATAACAATCAAATAAAGCAAATCCAACAAACATCCCCCGAGGAAAATCTGAACCTTTTCGTCCCCTTCATAGTCCACACCGGCAATTAAGTAGCAGGCGATGACGCCGCTTAAAGCGAGCAACACGAAGGAGTTGATGAAGAGAAACAGTTTTGTTATTGAACTCGAGTTCTGAAATTATTTTTAAAACATTTTGTTTTTCTTAGGTGATGCGACACATTTTTATTTATTTATTTATTTTTACCTTTCCACCCGCACAACAAGCGGCAAGTAGCCCAAAAATAAACTGTAGCCCAACCGCCGCTGCAATTGTTCCAGTACAAAACAGTTTTATGTTCAAGATTTTTGTGGGATTGACATCTCCGCCAAAAATGCTGTTTGAAAATGAGGCGCCGCTGTCCAGCAGCCGCGTTGTGCTGCTGTACTTGTCCTCATAGTGGAGTTTGAATAAGTAGGCTGAGTACAGTGCGAGGCAGAGGGCGATGAGCTGGGGGAAAATTGGCGTATGTAAATTGATGCAACAATTATATGAAATACTAGTGGGAATTTGCTAAAAGCTTACCAAGCCAATTGCCGTGGAGATTCGGAGGCCGAGAACGCCGCAGGACATTTTTAATTTTTCAATAATTTTTATTCCCAGGGCAACTGGCTAAAAATAATTGCAATAAAGAATCTTGTAATCTTCTTCTTCACCTTGGCAACTACCCAAACAAGTTTTGATTGGTCATGCGTAGTGCGTTGCTACTACCTGTTTGATTATGGAAGAGAAAGAGAACGTTTTTTGCATACTTTTTGCACGCAATACATATGCAAACTCGCAACTATGCCGAAAAACAATCTTTTTGTTTTGCCATACCACAATTTTTGCATTTTTCATGGTCACACCTGAATATTTTAGGTGAGTTTAGTTTAATATGCAATATGAAAAAAAATTCTAACAATGCCGAAAAAAAATTTATTTTCCACACATTCAAAAACCATCTACGCATACTAACAGTATTGGAATGTTTTCTAATTCAACAACGAGTCCAGCTCTTGATTTGAGGGCTCAGATTTGTTCACGACCTATCAGGAAAAAAGTTTTATTCCAATACCAAGCAATTACTTAATACTACTATGTACTTCAAACTCATCGAGTTCCCTCTCAAGTTCCGCGTCCGGTCCCTCGGCCTCTTCGTCCGTGTCGATCGAATCCTGTTTTTTGACCTCGCCCAGCGACTCCTTTAAAAGTTCAACGCGGTAAAAATAATTTCGCCAAAAGTTTTCCTCTGATACGATTTTTGGGACTAGTTCGTAGCGCATCTTTTCAAGATTTGGGTCTTCTTTTAGTATGGCTTTAGCGATGGGAAGCATCTCGTCGTATTCCCAGGTGAAGGAGACGCCGGGAGGTGGTGCCCGGACAAAGTTGCGACGGTCCTAATGGTTTAAAGATTTTAATATGTGACTGCAAATAGAAAGCATATCTATACACAGAAATTACCTGACTCAATCCTAGCACCTCATCCTTCAGCTCCTTTTCCTTGAGGTGCCCGACCCAGGGCGGATTTGCTGAACTGATGCTGCCGCGAGCCTTTTGTAAAAATAATTCTTGTTGGTGCTGAAAGTCCGTTAGGAGATTCTTTGCGGGGGTTTAAAAAATATATAAAATGATACGGTATAAGAAGCGTCAAGAATTAATAAAGTTCTTACGGTATCTTTGATTTTCTGTCCTGCGCCTTTTATAGTAGAGAAGAGAAGGGAGCCGAGATTTTTGACCTTGTCCACGTTTTTCTCCTTTGAGAATATAATTGGATTAGAATTGATGTTTTTGCAAACCAAATTGGGGGGAAACGAACCTCCTCATTAGTACCCGTGGTCTCCTCCCCCTCCACATTGATTGTCTCGCCCTCAACAGCAGCCTTCTCCCCTCCCAGCCAAGAAGGAAGTGAGGCCTTCACGTTCTGCAGCATCCTAAACAAATCAAATACTTTGTGCAGCTCGCGCTTTCGAAATTGTAATAATTGTATAGGATTTAGGATTTCGCTTTTAGACGAACTTGTTCGTTCGAATATGCAAAAGCAATTCTAAAAACAAACTTCATCAAATAGCTCGCTAATGTTAATGTTTTTATACGTGCTCGAAAAAAAACATATGCCATCAAATCATATGATCGCTTGATTTGGTGGTAAAGAAAGTAGAACTTACCCCCCGCCGTCGCCTTGACTGCCACTTCTGCTCGTCTTGGCCATTTCCTCTGGGGACTTGACTTCCTCGACGACTTGGCCTTCGTTGGCCTTGTTTCCCTTGATGAGGCCGCCGAGTTGGGAGGTGAGACCGGAGAGCATTTTAAAACTTATATGGGACTAAGGAGGGATCCTCCCTTTAGATATTTTTGACATCTACTTTCACTCTTCGGAGAAAGTTTTTGTTGTGTTTTGCGTTTTGGCTTTTGGGCGCTAGGCGGCGGCGTCGGACTCCGCTTGCCATTTTGGTCAACTGCATTTTTGCCAATATGCAAAAGTTTTATACCCACGCGTGGATGTAAAATACAAAAATATGCATTAAAATTGTGTTATGGCAACAAAAAATGTCATTTCCTCTTCTAGGCTTCTGTAATATTTTGCCAATACGACAATTTGGTGACGAATGCAACAATGAAAGTTATTCAAAAATGATGCAAATGATGCAACTTTTTTGGAAAAAAAGATAACCACTCAAAATAAATTTATTTTCCACCTCAAAATATAAAGCTAATAAAATTTCTCTAAAATAAAAAGCTCTCTCTAAAACTTAAGCGACCCATTGCCGTCCAATATTTCCACTCGTCGTAGTCACAACCTGATTGTATCCATGTTGTTGGCTAGGTAACAGCAACGGAGTGGGGAGTGGCTGCTGCTGCTGTTGGGCTGTGGGAACGGCAATGGGGGAGTGCCCTGAACATTTTAGAAAATAATGCATTTTTATATTTAAAAACTAGTTTCCATGAAAATAAAATATACCATGATGTTGTTGCTGCTGCTGCTGCTGCATTTCCCAATTAATTAAATCCAGCTCGTTGCCTAGCACCTGGTCGACATCGCAAGGGTCAAAGGGCGCCAAGTTTTCAACGAAATTGAAATCTAGTTCAGGGCGGCGGAAAAATTCGTTTAGCTGAGTTGTTTCTGGGGGTTCCTGATTTTGTTGTTGTGAGTTGTTATGGGGACTTTCATGGAACTATATATAAAAATATATATTATTCAAAATCGCATGAACCATATTTAAAGACCATTTACATAATAACTCCGATCCTCAAGTTTAACGGCCCCTAAACCACCCACAAGTTGCTCCGCACTGAATCGATCATTGTTATAGTAACTTTCAACCCAGGGACTTAGCGGCGGTACTTGGTTGTCATGGAGGTCCGCGTTGTTCGATAAAATTGGGCTCAAGCGCCCGCAGGAGCTCGCGTTTGAACTTGCACGCGCTCGGAATTCGAGAGCTTGCGGCGAGAGTTGTTGTTGCTGTTGTTGTTGTGGGAATAGAGTTGTGGGCTAGAAAATTTTAAGAATAAAGATTCCATGCCATGCTAATTCATTTTTTATAAAAGCACAAAGTACATACCTCTTCCCACTGATTTCCAGGGTTACCAACATTATCCAATTCACCCAAGGAGCTCCCAGGACTGGGCGTATCCAATAACGTCGTCCCGTTGCGCATCGCTTCGATTTTTTTGCGAATGCGTCCGCGCTTCTTTTCAAATTTTGATGTTTCCATGGATGTTGCCCGGCGTCGGGCAGCTTTGCCCGGTTTTGCGTCCGGATTTAACATCCACCAAGAGGATTTGCCCGTGCCCTCGTTTTGGACGCGGACAAAGCGGTTGTGGAGACTTAGGTTGTGACGGATGGAGTTCTAAGGAGTAGAAATGGATATTTTTTTAGGTATTTTTTGAGGCATGTTTTAAGCATTGTCAAAGAATTCTGTTATGTCTCTTTCAATTTAAGACAATAGACGTTGTAAACAATTTCCGGTAAATATGTAATAAACTTTGTGGAGCTCGCAAATTCGGAATTTTATAGAATTTAAGCAGGGAAACTCAACCTAAGGTGACTATGATTTGCTCCTAAACAGATCAAAAACAACTTAAGTAGCTCGCGGAAGGGAAACTTCCTAATCAAAATTGTTTTTTTTTTTAACTGGGCACCTCGATCTAGAGTAGTTATGTTTTGGGACTTTGTTGTCCACAAATTGTGGAGCTCGAGGATTATACCTCTTGCCTCTTGCTTCATATTTTTTGTAAATCCTAGGACCCGAATCTAAAGCAAAGTCATTGGCATTGAGTACGTTTGGGACATATTTTCACGCATTTTGGAGCACCGTCAAAATGTTATGTCTCCTTTAATTTTATAAGACAATAGACAAATTTGGTAAACAATTTTCCAGGCCATTAATTATGCATAGAGTCATTAATCAATTTCTTAATGCGCAAAAAATATTAATAGTTCCCGTGATTGATGGACTCGCTTTGTGATGGGCTTTTAGAGAGACACAAAGGGGAGCTTTTGATGGAAAGCTGGAAATATGAGAATGGGTGAAGGGGCAGATGCATCAAACATTTCTTAAAATCCTCATATTTGACTCGAGAGTAAAACAAAATGATATTACACCAAATGGCATTAAATGATTGTATTAAATGATACATGGAGAGGCAGTTTTTCCCATCAGAAACCCAACGACCTTGTGTGGCTTTTACACACACAATTCTATATATACTACACAAAGGCTGACAAAAGAGTGGAATGAGAAATGTGTGGAACGCGTAAAACGCAAGTGAGCTCAAGCATCAGCGTCTCAAAGTTGCCCCTGCTTATAATTTCTGCGAGGTCACGCTATATAGCTCACAACAGATGATTTTTGCCAATTCCTACAAACGCTTAATATTTTTAATGGATGACTATTTTTTCCAAAATTTTTATGGGGCCGTTGGTCTCCGGTAATTGGTGTGGTTTATGGATGGAATATATGCAAAAAAAATATTATAGCTTTTACTGCTGTTTGGATTTTATAGTAGTGTCTAGACTAGAAAAAGAGAATTTGAAATAGTAAAGTAAGAGTTCATTGGATTTTAGAAAGAGAGATGCGTACTATTACTTATGTATGTGTAAATAGAAATAGGCCTGATGGAGAATGAAGAGAGAGAGAGAGAGGCCAAGTGAGACTTGGCCATGAAACTTTGAGACTTGAAAGTCCTTGAGAGTTTTTGAGATTATATGCCGAAATATGCCCGAAAATGCCGAAAATATGCTAGAAAATGCCTCAAATATGCCCCAAAATGTGCCAAATTGTTATCCTTATGCGAGTAATGCGAAATATAAACAATAAGTAATTGCCAATTACCTTCCACCCCGCAGAACTGTTAGAATCCCCCTTGTCCTTAAAGTAGCCCACATTGCCGACCATCCAATCATAAATCTGACTCAGCGTCAATCTCTTTTCAGGACTGGAACTTATGGCCTGCGTTATCAAATCCGCATAACTCATATTCCCCCACGCATTCCGTCGACTTGTGGACTTCTTTTGGAGGAGCATTAGACTTGAGAGTTGGGTGGGTTGGCTGAGGTCAGTGGTGCTGGAGGTGGGGGATGTATAGGGGTGGGGGATTGTGGCCTGGCTCGGAGGCTCTATTTCCGTGGGCCGACATGGCCAGGTGTTGGACCTCGCTCTTGTTTGGGGCTCAAAGTCGAGGAGGTCCAAGGGGGAGTGGTTGTTAAAGTGGTTGGGGAACTCCATCCCGTTGTTTGTTAGGCTTTTGCACGTGTAAGCTTTGGGAACTTTGTATGTTTCTCTCTGTTTTGTGTGCAGAGTTTTCTCTGGGAGTGAGACTCGTGTTGCTCTTGAAATCACCTTGAGAGACTAACTGAACACTGTGTTGGCTTGCACTGTGAATATGAGAGCAACTTTTGAGAATTTTATGTACAGGGTGGCTGCTGGTCGGATGGCAGTTTGTCTTGAAATGCTATCCAAACTAATTAACTTTTTGAAAATGATGAATTTATCAAGATTTTTTAGTAATTTTAGCGAAAACTTACCAGCGGCGGTGTATGCGAAACTAGTTTTCGCCGGATTTTGTGCTCTACTTACAAAGAGAAGCTACTTGCACTTTGTACTCTGCCAGTCTGACCTGCGTGGTGAGTTTTACTCTACGTCACCAAGAGAAGTCTCTATAAAATTAGTGGGGTCTTGTTTGGGGGGATATTTAACTCTGTTTTGGGGGATTGTTTGGGGGAAATGAGAAAATGGCATAGATGTAGAGATATGTAGTGCAAATGCGTATTAAGTGGCGACAGAGAAATGTTTTGACTCTGATAATTTGCAACTGAGCAATGTTGCTCTGCTGGAGAATGAGGAAATTTGAGATTTTGCTGCGTTTGCATAATACAGGGTGGAATTAATTGTAGATGTCAATTCATATTGAGAAATATAAAGAGATGAAATGGCAAATATTTAAGGCGTCTCATGAATAATGTAACAGCATAAAAAATCTTCAACATCTCAAAAAATCACTGGTACTAAATAAATGCCCAAATAAAATATCCGTAAAAACATAAAAACTAGGGCGAGGAGCGACTGCAAGTAAAAGTTTGAAATAAAAGATTTTTTATTAAAAACTGTTTTTGAATTTGAGCTATGTGTGGAAAATATTGTTTTCTTTCCATACAATCGTTTGAAGAAATCAGTAGTATTACCAAATATCCGAGTTTTCGTCGGATTTTTGTCCATAAAATGAGGTCGAACATTTTTGGCTGTCATTAAATTCTATTTCTGATTTTCATGATCCCATTCTCCCATTAGACATTTTGCATGCAAACTTTATTTCTTAGAGGAAACTATTATTTTGGAAAAATTAAGCCGCTTTTCGTTTTGAGGGGTTTTTCAAAGAAACTTTCTTTAAGAAAGTTCCAATCCTCCAATTTCGGAAGGTTTTCGCCGATTTTGGCCATTTCGAACTTCATTAAATAAAATAAAATTAGAATAGCATCAAAAAATCAGAAGAAATCAAAGCAACTCTCCAAAAATTATTATAAACCAAAAAGCTTGACTAAAACAAAGAGTTTCAAAAAAGTCTCAAAAAAATTACTCCCAAACTAGCCGCGGAACCTTGCCGTGACTCACCAACACAGTCCAACACATTGACAACACAATGCAATGCGCCTTCCCAGCGCCGCGCTGCTCTTCCTCGCCCTCTGGTACCTCTTCTCAGGCCTCACCCTCTTCCTCAACAAACACATCGTGGACGGCAAAGGCGGCGATCCCTACCTTTTGGGTAACTACAAAGAAAGCTAACTACCATTACACGTAGTCATAATTAAATCCTCCAGGGACAACCCAAATGACGATGACGTTGCTGTTGGGCCTACTTCAAATGAAATTTCCACTCGGCTTCTATAAAAAACCGAAAAGTATATTGGTTAAAAAGAAACAGTTTTACGAGCAGATGCTTATTGTCGGCGGATTGAGGTAATAAAATGTTAACTTTAAAACCTTGTAAAGTGACTTTGAAAAAACTTTCCAGATTCTTGACGGTCCTCTTTGGCCTGTTGGCGTTAAACTACGTCCCCGTCTCTTTCACCGAAACTGTCAAATCTTCAGCACCAATCTTCACAGTATTAATTGCATACGTTTTTTCAAGGGAAAAAACCGGAAAATTGACGCTAATCAGTTTACTACCCGTAATGCTTGGTCTCGTAGTTTGTTCTGCGAGTGAAGTACAAATTGAATTCTTCGGGTTAATTAGTGCGTTGGGTGCTAATTTCACAGAGTGGTAAATTTACTAAAGTAAAATTAAAGCAATTCAAATTTTTAAATGTTTTTTTTCTTAGCCTTCAAAATGTGTACAGCAAAATATTACTAACGACAAGCTCTCGCGCTTACACTCCAGCGGAACTCCAATTTTACACGTCCTTCTTTTCAATAGCCGTCCAGTTACCAATCGCTTGGGTCTTTATGGAGGAAATTAATTATGATTTGATCGGTTTTTATGCGTTGAATGGAGCGTTTTTCCACTTTCAGACCATTAGTGCTTATTGTCTAATGGAGTTTTTGAGTCCAGTGGGGCACAGGTAAAATTACTAATTGATATTGGTATAAAATAATAATTTAATTTCTGTTATTTCAGTGTGGCCAACACTTTGAAAAGAGCAATTTTGATAATCTTGTCAATCGTAATTTTCGGGAATCAAGTCAGTTTTACGAATTGGCTCGGTTTGGTGATACTTTTTATTGGAGTCTTTTTCTATAATGAGGCTAAAAAGTTGGAAGAGGTTAGAGAAGAAATTTTAGAAAAGGATAATAATTCGTTAATTTAGGTTTTTATTCAACATTTTAAAATTGTGATAACTTATTTCTATAAAAAAAAATATAAGCGTAAAAATCAATGCATTCAAAAAATGCAACTGTTTTTGAAGCATTTTTTTAAAACAAAACTATTAACTACTTTCCATCTCAGATATCATCCCAATCTCCTTTACCAACTCCATTTCTTCATCATTCGTAACAAAGCTGATAATCACGGCATCCTTCTTTTTCCACCTGTTGGCGAAACAGGCCCTAGAAGAATTAAAAAAAAATTAACCAAAAACCACCACCATTTTAAAATTACCTCTCCTTATAACCCCCAACCCCCTTGGGAAAATCATAATTAACCACCAAACTCGCACCCAAAAGAGAGACTTCATTCAAAAAATCAGTGCAAACTAAAGTTTTGTAAATCCCTCGTTTGAAATTGCGTATTTTTGGCTTTAGGTCGTCATTGTTTGTTATCGACACTACAAAGTGGAGTTTTCGAAGAGAGTTTGTTATCATTTCAACGTTTGAGAGGTTTGCGAATATTATTGTAGAGTGGTTAGCGAGCGAGAGTTTTGTTAGCGTTGAAAGTTTTAGTGTTTGGTTCAGCTTTGTATAATAGTGGGTGGAGTTGTTTAGTAATCCGAGGATTTGCAGGGTTCTTTTTGGGAATGTGGTGGTTTTTGGAATTTTAGACGAGCTTGCTTGTATTTCATCACATTCACAAGAGTCAATTATTTCCGGACTACGCATGAATTTCATGAATTCCGACACGTTTTCGGTTATTTCACTGCAAAATACGACAGTCGTGATGTCACCCGGTAGTGCATAGAGCATTTTTAACAGTGGTTTCAATTTAATTTGGTCAACTTGAGGAACTATGAACAGTTTTGCACTTGAGAGGTTAAGCAACTGATTGTTGGTTTGGATTATTTGAGGGGAAATTTGTTTTTCATCATTTGAGTAGATTACTACTAGTCCGGTGTTATTTTCTGTTATCGATTGTTGTAAGTTTGATGTCAAGTTTCCCTTGTATATTGTGTCCTTTTTGGCGTGGATGTTTTTTAGTAGATTTTGCAGTGGGGTGAGTTGTTCTTGAGGGGTTTCTGAAGCATTTTCTTGTTCTTCTTCAGGTTCCGGTGAAGCACTTAAGATGTTGGCACTTTCTACAATGTCTTCTTCTTCAGTCGTCATCATACTTCCAGATAAACCCCCACCACCCTCAAAATTCGGTACTTCCTCCACCTCAAAAACCTCTCCAAAAAACATTCCACCTAAATAGCAAACAAACTCTCGACTCTGCCTCTCATTCGAAAAAATTTCAACAAATCTTTGACAATGTTCATTCCCGTTTTTAATCGTTAATTTCAGTTTAACTGCCCGATTGTTCAGATTTTGAATTTGCAGTTGGTTTGATGGCGTCCTTAGTTCAGCGGGGAGCCTAAATTAAATTTGATTAATGCTAATCATATTAATTTAGTTTTACTTTTACCAAACAAGGGGAATGTCGAAATCGCCGTACTGCAATTTGTTTTCTAGGGCAAGGTAGTTTTTTAACTGCGACTGGTGAAACTTTAGGTTAGTTGATGATGCAATATGCGTTTGTTACTTTTTTTTACCTCCACGCCGCCAACGACGGATGAAACGTTCTTTAAAACCTCGCCCTTCTTATCTTCCTGAAGTTTAATTAACCTCTTTAATCCCTCAATCTCAAAATCAATCTCATTAACCTCTAATAACTTTTCTTGCTTGAAATCTTTTAGCAGGTTTTCCAAAAACGTCAAAATCCTTGAAACTAAATTTATTTTGGGAGCGGGGTCCATGCCAGAACTAAGAAGGGTACACCTTTCCCTCCACAAATAGTGGACATCTGACTTCTTATGAGATATTCTCAACATAAAACTCACATGCGTACGTAACACTCCCAGAAAATAAAATAATGGGCAACAGTTTAAACAACGTTCTGCAAGAAACGCTTCACAGCAGCGACCGCGTCAGCGACGTCACAAAGGAAAAAGTCTACGAACTGTTTTATATCTTGAGGGCGAATCCCAAAGTTAACATCAACAAAATTGATGGGCTACTCAGTATTATACCAAGGGTAAGGGTGCTTTTAGAACCATTTAAGAGTTCCATTGATTTAATTGATCTTTTTTCAGAACGAAAACATTTTATCAATAACAGACTCTTCAGGCTACAACATTCTGCAAAAGACAGTCAGTTTAAATCATGTTGAAATCGTTAAATGGATTTTATCGAGGAGTAACGTTGATGTTAATCGAGGGGCTTGTTCATTACCCTTGCACATTGCATGTTTTAAGGGCTACAGGGAAATTGTGGAGTTGATGGTGCAGAAGCAAAGAGCAAGGTAATGGAATTGCTATTAATAAAAATAAAAATACTTGAAATGATTTCTTTTTCAGGATTGACCTGGAGTATCGCATGTGTTGGCCCGGACCGCATGGGTCCAGCTGCCAAGAACGCTCTAAAATAACCCCAACCGACCTTCCCGCAAATTTCATCCTTCCGCGATCCAGTGACAAACTTCAAAACGCAGTCTACTACGCTATTGAAGGGGACCACCCGGAAATATTAGAACTACTTTTGGCAAAAGGCGAGGAAACGTGGGTCCCCTGGCATCAAAAGAGACCGCTACTGCACATTGCTTGTTCCAGGGGCTCGTGGAAGTGCGTCCAGTTTCTACTGACTAAAAAGATTGAAGAGATTAACGTTTGTTATGATGAATACTATCCGATACATCATGCAGTGTTGCATGATATTAAGTTTGTGGAGAAGTTACTTGTTAATGGGGCGTTGGCTACTGTGAGGACGGCGACGGAGCAGATGACTGTGTTGCATGTGCTCTTTTTACTGGGGAAAAAGAGTGCTGATGAAGCGTTGGCGTTGGCTAAATTGTTGCTGGATAATGGCATGAGGGAGATGATCAATGAGGCTGATTCTTTGGGGAATACCGTGTTGCACACTATTATCGTTAGGTATGTATTTTGTGGGTATCTATCTATTCGACGGGATACGATACACTGTCGAACGGTAATATTTGCTTCATATGCGGGGAGAGGACGACTTCAGACTGAACGGTTCTCAATGCCTTGAGATTTGAATTTGCATATGTAGCCAATATTATCGTTCGACCACAGGGATTCAACGGCGTCGTGTAATGCTATCAAATCGATAAAAACAACTTCAAATTAGGTACGCCCTCGAGGAATCCCGGTACGTTTACCACACAGAATACACCCCATGGACGAAATGGGACTTTCTCCACTTGGTCCGCTTCCTATTGCAGCAAGGGGCGAGACCTTCAATAAACCAGCCTGGGAATAGTGCTCTGGCATGCGTCCTGAGACATGTAAAACTCAACTAAAAACAAAACTCCTCTTAATAATAAAAAAAATGTTTAACTTAAGGTCCGCGACTGGGACTTTCGCTACGAACTGCTCTCAATGCTGCTGCAAGAAGGGGGCGACCCCAACATTGTCGGTCGTGACGGTAGCGTCCCCTTAATGGTCTGCCTAGTCCCTTTGATAAACAAGGATCTCTTACATAATTTTACGCACAATATGAAAGTACTGTATCTGAACTGCATACGGATTTTACTGAAGCATGGGGCTGAAGTTAATTGCAGTTCGAAGACGCATTTGACGCCGTTGCATGTGTTGATGTTTGCCGCGAGTGGTATGAATTTATTTATTTTTTAAATTCCCCCCTAAATTCATTTTTATAGAATACATGGTGCTAACGCAAAGCGACGAGAAGCGGCACTCGTTTCAGTTTATAAGACAGTTGTTGGAACTACTGCTTTCATGGGGGTTGGACCCCAATACATTTTTAGGACGGTCGAGGACACAGCACATACTTCTTTCTTTACTGGAGTTGGTTAATCTTGTTAGAAACCCAAGCGACTTGGACTATGTCCATGATTTGACTCTTACACTGGTGCAGGTAAGAGACATATGATTATAAAAATATTTGTTTCTAAACAAAAACTCCAACAGAACGGCGCGGACGTGGACATTGACATCTGCATGCCGGACATGATTTGCCACTCCCAGTCTTCATTCTATCTCAAAAAGAACTCCAACAAGGTGCTATATTATTACATAATGTGGCTCTGTAAAAAAGAGCACTTGTTACTCGACCCTGAGAAACGGTTCGCGAGGATTATTAAGTTGTACTCCAACTGCATGCAGATGAGGTAAATCATTGTTCAAGTGGTTTTTAAGGGAAACTAATTAAATTTACCAAATAGGCCGCTACACTCCACGCTAAAACAACTGTACACCGAGTCAGCGATCGTCCCCGTCCGCTCGCATTTGTGCGGGGTTTTGAAATCGCAGCTGACGACGCCGCCGAGTTTGATGGCACAGGCGCGCTATTCAATTTATAAGAGTTTGAAAAGGAATTTAGGGAAATGTGTTAAACTGCCGCTGCCGGTGCCGATGATTAAGTATTTGATGGCGATGGAATAAATGGTTTTTGAAAGGCTTTACTACTGGAGAAATTATTATTGGCACAATATATATTCACATCATCCGTCACTTTTCTTGATTTTAGCGGGAATTATTTGAGGCAGATTTTGAATTCTGCAACGCCCAACAAACTTTTCAGGAAACGTTGGGAGTTCCAGACTTTGTCAATTCTTTATTACCACCAGTTGAAAAAACTTGGCAAAAATTTTTGCTTCCTCATCTGAAATTTCTGATCTAGAGTAATCTCAACCTGCATTTTTCTTAAAACGAGGCAAATTGAGACTTAGGTAGACTCACTTCAAAACGCCAAATTGTCGAATCGAAAGTTTCGGAATGGACCAATCTTCAGAAAAAATATCAGCCGTTCAGAATAAATAAATAAATAATTATTAATTGGAGTATTATTAGTATTTCCAAAAAATAAAACAATTTTATTCATAAATAAAAAAACTCAAGTAATCCTACAATCAGTATTTTTCTTATTATCAATAAACTTGACGCTGCTATTCGTCTTCTTGGTCTCAAAAAAATAATCCTCCTCATCATCGCTACTTGAAGAAGAACTCGAACTCTCTTCCTCTCCCTCGTCAAATCGAACACTTTGACTCGTCGTCGCTTGCTCTTGACTCTTCTTCAACGTTTTTACAATTTCACTCAAATGATGTTCCACCACCGGATTGGTCAAGTCCAATGCTAGCGTTGTCCCATTCGTTTGCAAAAGTATTTTATCGTTTTGGTTCGAGCTAGTCTTTTTGAGCGTGGGTTTGAGCGGTGAACTTTTTGGCGGTATTTGAAGAGATTTTTGAGGGGTTTTTGGCGTGGGGGGTCGCGTTGTGGGGGGTTTTATAGGGGGATTGATCTTTGTAGGTTCTTCTATTTTTGGTGATTGTTTTGGTGTAGGTATTTTAGGCGAAGGCGTAACTTTTGAACTAACTGGTGAACACTCTGCTGCTTCTCTTTGCAACCTCCTTCCGAAAACTTTCTCTCTTTCTAGAGTTGAAACCGGTGTGGAACATTTTGGTGATGGTGGAATCGGTGTTACAAGACGATCCGCACCCACTCCCGGGTCCGGTAAGCCAATCGGAGCATAAACACAGCTCTCTACTTCAAAATCAGTTTTATCAATTTCCCGCCGACTCGCAAAATCCGCTTCACGCCACCCAACTTCTTTTTTTTGCGCTTTCCCAAAAGTGGCTTCACCTCCCCCACTGCTACAACCCACACTGCAAAAAATCCTTCCTCTCCGCGGTAAAAATGGAATTCCAAGCAATGATTTGTTGCATTCGGCACATGCGAAACAGGATTCTGTGGCGTGCCAGTGCTGGCCCTCGTGCGTCATCTGACCTTGGTCCACACCTATTGGGTCGCCGCAGGTGTCGCAGTACTCGGCAAAGAGGGAGTCGAAGCATAGGAGGCAGTAGGGGGAATTTGTTCTCATTATGTAGCGTTGGCCGCCGAGGGGGGACTTTTAAAATACGAAATTAATTTAATTCTAGAATATTAATTCTAAACAAAAAAGTAACTTTACTTTAGTAAAGTATGTAAACTCACCCCACACTCGCCACAACTGAAATGTCCCATGTGAAAGGCCCTTCCTTCGGCTTCAGTGCACTCGTCGCTGAAAATTATTTCGTCGCAGCTGAAACAACGAGGTTTGAGCGTCTCCGCGTGATGCCTTCCGCAATAAAGTCTATCCTCCGCCGAAAAGTAGATGCAGTCAACCAACAACTCCCGACACACGCTGCACACGAAACAAGAGGGATGAAATAGAGAAACACTGGGACTCAGTCGATTGGCATGCACCACCAAGTCACTGGCGTAGTAAGGTTCCGAACACTCGCCGCAAAATCCGGATTTTTGTGCCGTGCGAACGTTTCCGCGACCTAAAGAGTCCCGCTTCCGCTGATTGTTGAAGATGACAAATTCTTTAGTTTCCTCTTGACTGAGGCCTTGGCAGTAACGGACCTCGTTGTCGTGCGGCGGTAGTTGAGTTAAAAGTTGGTTTATGCGGTATTTTTCCCCTATTGAGTTGATGTACGGGATTTTTGCGGAAGGGATGTTTGAGTAGTAAAGGGGGACCTATATACATACGTTTTTTTATGCAAGGTTGTTTTTTTGTAATAATTGAAGCTTATAATTTAATTTGTTACCTGTTCAGGTTTGAGTCCTGGAGGCACCCAAGTGTATTCCTCCAGGGCACACCCACTATCACTGTCATTTGTGGTCATTTGAGGGGAATTTCCCCCTGGGGAAGGCTCGCGGAGGTTTAGCAGAGGAAAGATCTTTTTAGATGGTTTCGGGGTCAATTGAGTGGGGCTTCTGAAATAAACAAGAAATAGTGGTTATAGTTTAGCGTTTTTTGAACAATTTCTGTTTACTTTTTGCCCCTCGAGTCCATGCCATAAAGCCAACAGACTTTCCACCAATTTGCAGGTCTTAGGGGCACTAAAGATAAGCTACTATTTGTCAAGGGGGGCTCTGTGGGTGTGGTCATGCTGCATCACAGTTTATTTTTTTTAGAAAGAGTGAGAAGAGAGCAACAAGTGCTTAATTTCTTGGGTTGGCGTGCCCTGGGGCAGGTGAAAAAGATCACAGGTGCTACAGGTGCACTAATCGTATGTTAGGGGAAAGGGAATGGAATTCAGGTTTTTGAAATAATGCTGTAAAAAATTTATTACCTTCTTCTTTTGATTAGTTTTCGTCCGTGGATCTACAGAATTTTGGGTGCATCTTTAAAATAGTTCTAAAAATAACTTTAGGCTCTGACTTTTTCCGAGCAGTATGGAACTTTTATATGGGGTAGAATTGGAGAGTGTTGATCATCCAAATCCAAAGCGTCCTCGGGAACTTATGACTCACAAAATGCAACCCTCTTTATAAACTTCCCCCATCCAAAGGCAAGCCGTGAATAAATCCTAGAAATAGAGCCTGGGAATCATCTCCTTCTTCTTCTTCCCCTCGCCCCCCAACAAATCACAATCTAAATAAAATCACAAATGCACAAACACAAAACGCTTAAATACAAAAGAATGAAAAGAGGATGACGTTGCCTATTTCGCCCATTCTTCGAGTTAACTGAAGATTGATGTGTCAATTTAAAGAAGAGCAAAGTTGACAAAAGTTTTTCCTTGTCTTTGAAACCTGTTTATTTAATTGGGGGCGAGTTTTAATGAGGCAAGATGAGATTTTTTTGAGACGGGGTGAGTTGAGACTGCGTCCTTGCTTTTTGAACGGAGGTAGCGGCATCTGGTGTTAGATTGCCCACATCACACGGCCGCTTTTCGAAAAATATACGAAAAATCTTGGACATTCAAAAGGTCATGTCGTCGGACGAATCGCGATCGGATGGCTCCGATCAGGAGGAGGAACGTGGACGCCGAGGAGTCGACGAGGAGGATGAGGTAACTTAAATTTAACTTATATTAAACAAAAAAAATAACCCCCCTCCCCCCTTTCAAGTCCTACAGCAGTTCCAGCTCCGAAGATCGTCCCCGGAAGAAAAAGAAGCAGAAAAAAGGCTACTCTGACTTTATCATAGAAGAAGCGGAAGTGGACGATGAGGTCGAGGACGAAGACGAATGGGAGGACGGCGCACAAGACTTGATAAACCAAGAGGGCCATGAGCACGGCCCCACTGCCCGAGACATTGAGGGCAGTCTCCGAGGCCGGGGGATGAACATGTGGGACGCCCAGAAGGAAGAGGAACTGGAAGAATACCTAAGAAAAAAGTATGCCGACGATACCGTAGCCGCCAGACATTTTGGGGACGGAAATGAAGACATGAGTGACGAGATTACGCAACAAACTCTGCTTCCTGGGATAAAAGATCCAAGTTTGTGGATGGTCAAGTGTCGGCTGGGGGAAGAGAAACTGACCGTGCTGCAGTTGATGCGGAAAGGGATCGCTTATATGAATAATAATGAACCGTTACAGATCAAGTCGGTTATTGCGCCAGAGGGGATCAAGGGTTATGTTTATATCGAGTCTTATAAGCAGACGCATGTTAAGCAGGTTCGCTTTTTTATATTTTTTTGTGGATTTTGCTAAAGTTTGATTTGTAGGCAATCGAAGGCATCGGAAACTTGCGGATGGGCCTTTATAAGCAGCAAATGGTCCCAATTTCCGAGATGACTGATGTGCTAAGAGTGACTAAAGAGCAGACTGGCTTAAAATCAAAGCAGTGGGTTCGACTAAAGAGGGGAATTTATAAGGATGATTTGGCACAGATTGACTACGTGGATTTAGCTCAGAATCAGGTGCATCTAAAGCTGCTGCCCAGGATTGATTATACAAGGGCTAGGGGGGCTTTAAGGGATGCCAAACAGGTATGTTAGGAGTTTAATTTTAAAAAAAATATATACATACATGTACTAATTAATTATATTAGGACGCCGAGGCAAAGCGCAAGAAAAAACGCCGCCCTGTGTTAAAGCCATTTAACGCCGACGAAATCCGCAAAATTGGCGGTGAAATAACATCCGACGGAGATTTCCTAATTTTTGAATCCAATCGTTACTCTCATAAAGGATTTTTATACAAGACTTTTCAACTGAATGCCATTCTTACTGAAGGTGTGACACCCACTTTAGCAGAGTTGGAGAAATTCGGTGAAGTTCCCGTTGAAGGGCTGGAATTAGAAGGAGTGGCGTCTGCCGCTTCGGGTGTTGTTAAAGAAGAGCAGAGTCATAATTTCGCAACTGGAGACAGTGTAGAAGTTTGTGAAGGAGAATTGTCACATTTGCAGGGGAAAATTGTGGCCATTGATGGAAATAAGATTACAATACTGCCTAAACATGAGGATTTGAAGGTACGAAAACTTAAAAAAAAATATATATATTTAAATAAAAT
>JAQIXN010001370.1:0-19084 GCA_034698145.1 Proisotoma minuta
GAGTTGTATCCCCCGTTTCTCCTATAGGAATTGCCCCTGTCGTCCCTCCCACAGTTCCAGTCATTCCTAGGGCGCCTGCGCCAGCAATACCCGCGCCAGTGCCAGTGCCCGCGCCAGTGCCAGTGCCCGCGCCAGTGCCAGTGCCTGCGCCAGCAATGCCTGCGCCAGCAATGCCTGCGCCAGCAATGCCTGCGCCAGCAATGCCTGCGCCAGCAATGCCTGCGCCAGCAGTTCCTGCGCCAGCAATACCTGCGCCAGCAATGCCTGCGCCAGCAATACCTGCGCCAGCAATACCTGCGCCAGCAATACCTGCGCCAGCAATACCTGCGCCAGCAATGCCTGCGCCAGCAATACCTGTGCCCGCAATGCCTGCGTCAGCAATGCCTGCGTCAGCAATGCCTGCGCCAGTTCCAATTGCGCCAACAACCCCGCGACCTCCAGTACCAGGAGTTGCGCCTGTGCCGGCCGCGCCTTTGCCGGGAGTTGCCCCAGTCATAATGCCTGGACCAGTGGCACCTGTGCCACCGGGCCAAGTTTTAGTTCCTAGAGTTGACGGATAATTATATGATCATATAAATTAGAATAAATTAGAGACATCATCATTCTTCTATAGCTATACATTTGTCCTAATTTTATGCATTGATCTGAAATTCTGAAGGAAGGTGAGTAGTGAGTTGTGACCAACAAATGTGCCATCCTTTTTACTTACATTTGTTTGTTGATACCTGTTGATACTTGAAATTGGATTCCTTTGCTTTCTCTTTCCATCGGCATTTATTTACTTAAATTAGAGTGGATGCAGGAAAGTTGCCTTCTCATAAATATAGACACTCATATTTTAAATGTCAAGGGTTCAGATGAAACTCTAGAGTTATCATTATTTATTTGATACGAAAATGCTCTCACACCCACGCAGCCCAAAACACAGATTGGAAAATGTGCATAGGTAGAAATAAAAGTAAACAAAGTGCTCTTCTGTTAAATTTTGACATTTGATATTTACAAATGCCCTAAAACAATGCTCAAGACTTTCTCAAAGAAAGTAGACAAAGTAAAGTAACCCTTTGATTTGGTTTTATTAAGAAAATTGATTTTTAAAGAATTTTTGCCGCACGTCATGTATTTGATTTCATTGTTTAAGGTTCTGATTCGATATTGAGTCCATCCATTGTATGCAAAAGAAGTGTTAAGTGATGACGTATTTACAGATTTTTTTGTATTTTTCAAGGCGACATGTTTTTTACAGATATTTGAGAAAGAAGAAGCACTTACTTTGAAAAGTTCCAACCCTTTGATCTCTTAAATACTTTTACTTTTATCTCTACAAGAAGTAACTTGATTATGAATTGGCTATTCCAGAAATTTCTGAGAAGTGTTTATTGGAGTAAAAATAGAATTATCCATTACACGCCTCCACACCTCTCTCTCTTAAATTAATTAGCGTCTTGTAAATCATTTGGAAATGGCATCTCAATATAAACCTTAATGGTTATATAACATCGCAGAAAGACGTATGAACGGATGACGTTAAGCAATATCTAAATTACAAATGGCAGAACTTTTGGAGAAAGTCATCACAAGGGAAATCAGCAACTTCCGTCAATAGATTACAAACAATGATAACGTCGATGTAATAAAGAGTCGTAGTAAAAAGGACAGATAAGTCTAATAAGTAATTACTTAAAGAGCCTGTGAAAAGCCCTGGAGCAATAAGCCAGAATTTTGTATTTCATTATGTACCAACCTCGAGTAAGTTGTAAAAGACTCAACCATACACATATTTTAAAATTTTCATCAATTCTTTCACTTATTGATTGTATACAAAATTTGGAAATAATCAATGTTAGAAACAAGATTAATTTACGTAAAAAGATTTAAAATTAGAAGCAAAAAGAAGTAAAAATTTTCAATCAAGTAAAAAGTGTTTTGATTCCGGATGTTAGCATTTAAACCATGACTTGGAAAACATTTTATAAAAATGAGGGAGCTCAACCCGTTTTGCAATTTCTCGGAACAAATATCCTGAAAGTTGAAAGAAAGGGTAAACAATGAGTGCGGAAGTGGGAAAGCTGTTTTACTAAGAGATTTGCCAATTTTCCTCATCCCTCTTGATTTTCGATTTCATACTCTTCGACTTCAAAACTTCAAACCCTCTCTCCATTCTATATTTACAGCTTTCAAACAAAAAAAACTTGTAACCTAAATAAAATTGCGTGGAGAAAGCAAAGTTGGAAAGTTGAGGTTAATAATAATTATTCATGCTATAAGCATTCTTATGAAAAGTTGGTAAACATGAATGAAACAATTTAAGGGGCAAAATACAAAGCAAACGTTTTGCTTTCTCCCACTGCATGAAAAAGATGGATAACGAGGGAGCTCGTTACTTTCCACAACCTGCAATTTTAAATCATGTCTGATGAACTCAAATTTTGCATCTTCTCTCACTTACTTATGAGATGGAATATGAGTGAAAGCAAAACATGATTTGACCGCGTGGTATTTCTTCCCATTATTTAAATTGCATGAGGATAGGATTGTTTATTTTAAATACATGAAAGAGACTTGCAAACTACGAGGAGTGAATAAGCCGCAGCTAATAAAATGCAATTCCATCATAAAACAAACTTTATTTTTACAGTTCACCTACAACACATTATAAATAGTGAATAAAAATTGGAAAAGTTGAAAGAAAGCACTTTAACCAATTTTGTTTCTTATATGCATTGGTATATATTTATCTTTGAAAGACTTTACATCATTATAAATTATGCCGTTAGTACGGTAGTCTATAACAAACTTTGACAAATTGCAATTAAGGTATTCAATAAACTTTTTCCTCCTGTTCAACTTTTAAAGAAAAGTAACAATTCTAAATGCAACGTTATTTTTCAACTTTGTTTTGAAGAGACAAATTGTTTGGAAACTTGGATGACAAAATTAATTTTCATGCCAGTTTCTTGATAGGAAATAGTTTTGTCTAATAATTGACTGACCTTTGCATTTAATACAATTAGAATGAAACTTTAGTCTCAAAAGAAATCAAATTAAAGACAGCTTAGTTCGTTGGTAATTTAGTATCAATTTAAAAATAGTTTACAAACAATTTATTTGAATATCCTTGAAATATTTAAGGACGTTTCTAGTCAGTAGTCTATTCATGTACTATTTTTATTAAAAATCTAAATTAAATACAATTTGTGGATGCCAACAAATCAAAATTAATCCAAGCCAAAAGGTTTTTTTATATATTCTCTTCTGTATATACATTTATTCTGAACTTCTCGTTATCCCGAACTTGGTTTAGAAAATTGCATTTTATCCTCTCGAGAATTTTGTAAAACATGATTAAAAGTCACAAAATTCGCCGCGTATCATACCTTTGCAATACTTTTACCATCAAAATTTTAGATTGTAAACTTGATTATCGTACAAACTTTCCTCTGTTTCTTTCAACTGTCACCAAACAAACAACGTTCAAAAATATTCAAATTTCAAAGCTTGTACTTACACCCTGAAAAAAAATGAGAAATGGGTAGAAAACTCATCAGGGTGAAAGCAACGTTATATAAAAGGTTTACCATGTTTGTACAATTTATATGCAGATTTAATTACATTTAGCGTATGAGATGTAATGCTATTACACTTTGTATAAAGGAAATATCAAAGACACGTCATGAAATAAATTTGGAGAGCATGTAACACATGTTCAGCTCGTGTGTTTGTGTTGCTCCAGGTGGAAAACTTTCACTGGTTTGTTCATATCCTGGAGCAACAAGTCTGTCACTCATCGCCAGCCAATGTACATACATACAAACATGTGTCATATCATTCCACCTTGTTACTCCTCACGTTAACTTTGTTGCTGGCTGATTTATCTGTCAGGAGAAAATAAAAAAAAAATGAATCGAGTTTGAGTTACAAGAAGGCGATTAGATTTTAATTTGGCTAAAAGCTCCGACCTGGGATTAGCTTGAAACTCAAAAGAAAGTCTGAGAAAAGGACAGCGAGGGAAAAGACACAAAACTAAACCACCTACAGCCCATTACCAACAGGTAAAGCGTAAACCTATAGAGTAAATCGTCTTCTGTCTGTGTACATGTTCCCATCTTCAATTACAACCACCCACACCCACTAACCTTTCAATCCAATAAGACACTCAAAATCTCCTTTTGATATGACTTTCGCTGTAAAATGCATCACATACTTTATGTCACTCTTTTGTAGACCTCTATCTTTGATGGTACATGACAATATGTTATTTATATATTATATAATTTTGAAACGTTGTTACACCTATTTACAACTAAAAGTTACAACAAGAGGATTGAATTTCATCTTGTTGAGCAAATACAAGGTTATATTGGGTTAGGATGTATGCGGCAGACAAAAGGTATATAAGGTCTGAAGTGGTCTAGAATAAAAGGGAATTGCTGTTTTTCCAACAATTAGTGGTTCTTCAAAAGGGTTATAATTTCCCCAAGCCAATGCCCTGATAACTTTGTACAATGGGTGTTCTATTACAAAATGATGATAGGTTTAGTTACCTCAAAACCCTAAAAATCTGGAAAAGGCACGCACTCATCATCACCCCCTGTTCTATAAATTGAAAGAAAACATTAAATGACTTTGAAATGTGCTTTCACTACGAAATACAAAAGTTATATATATCAATCACTAATAATAACAAAAAAGTTTTGGACTAATCCCTCTTTTGAATCAACAACAAGTATTGAGTTGCTATCATGTCAACACTTTTACATTTTTTCATGGGAGCCCTTGAAAATAAATATTTGTGTTTACTTGCTATGACTGAAACGCTTCCGGTCAAAATGAAAATATACTACTTCCTACACAAGGCTTGATAAATAACACATCCCAATAGTCATCAACTGAGGAAAAGTGGGCAAACAGAGTGAAATAATGCATGTGACCCTTAAACTTTCTCTTGTATCAACGAGCCCCAAGCACTTGTCCTCTCCATTATTTTGGTTTATGCCTCACCATTGTTATTTTGTACAAAAATTGAGTTAATGTTTTTGGGAATTGAATTCCCAACAGGTAAGACAACAAAGTTGTATAGACTTCACTCTTTCCTTGTTTTCACCACCGCGGAAAAATTGGACAAAAATTTCTTTGGATATAATTTACAAAGTGAAAGTAGTTCAAGTCACGATCACTTTAATTCACTCTCTCTCTCTTTTACTTTGCGTGGGCGTGCCATCACTCAATAGATAAGGAACTATAATGACACAAGAATAAGTCAAACCTATTGATTATTATTTCACACAGGTACAAAATGTAATTCTGATAAAATACAAAAACTCTGGGGAGAAAAAGATAGAGGGTGGTTTCATTTATCACGTTGTCATTGTCAAAGGGCGTTAATGGAATGACTTGTCTCATAAAATACAAGTATCTCTTGCCCCAGTTCTTTAAAATGAATTCTTATATAAGGTCACAAAAACTAGCGTAGGCAAAGTTATTTAGCTTGTACACGGCACAACTTTCATCAAACTTTCTCCACAGACCACCTACCGATTTATTTTCCCTTTTGCAAAATTAAACTATTAATTAGATTTAAACTAAAGTTGTATTTGCTAAATAAACTTTTATACAACTCTTGAGTCACTTTACTAAACTTTAATTGCTTTCAATGAATAAATTAGGAAAATAGTAAGTCAACTACTACATAGATGAGTGACGGGGCAAAAGAAGAGAGAAATATTTAGGGTTGGTTATGACTGTTTTGTCTATCAATAATAATACCGAAATCTAATAAGAACTTTTTCCTAATTACTATAATATGGTTTGAAGTTCAAACTTTGAATAGGACAATGAATTACAACTTGGTCATTATTTGTTGAACTTTGTAAACTATTTTCAAGGATATTTCACCAACAGAAGTAAACAACAACTACTTATTTATATAGGCAATTGAAATGTTGTATTGCTGTATACAAAATTATTTCTAGTATCATATTTAATCATGTATGTATTTATACTTAAATATAACATTCCGTGTTAGCATTGCACTGATATTTTCATTGCTACAATATCAATAAAATACCTTTTTTGTGACTAGCCATGACTAGCCATAAGTACTTTTGCTCCATCATTCATTTTTATGCACATAAGCAAAGGATGTCACATCACATAAGAGACAACAATAAATGTCTATTGTTACTTCAGCGGGGGGCTTCATGAATGAGTGTGTATAAAATTGTTCAATCATCTATACCATATAAGAATTGTCCAACGTCCCACCCACGACATGACGACATCCATAATAAACATTCAGAGGGACAACAAAGAGGACAAAAAATTTGATACGTTGATTGCCATACTTTTATTAAAAAGCAGGTATCATCAGTTACCTTCGTGTCTCCCCCATGCTACCGGTCATCCTTCAATAATTAAATGTCAAGGTGCGTAAAGCTGAGGTAGAGCAAACTCCTACACAGAGCATTTCCCACGATGAACTCCAGCATTCACAAGGGAGCAATTTAGAATGAAACAAAAGAGAGTTAAAAGTACCGGAAGTGGAGAGCTGCTTTCACCAGTGCAAATAAAAAGCTATTACTCCCTGTCTGCGTGACAATAATAAAAATAGATTGTGCGCCCATGTCCTTTTTACCACCACACCCACCACCCTTCATATTTAATCATTGCACAAAACCATCTCTTTATAGACTAAAATGAAATCCCTTCCTGTCAAGAATAGAAGAACAATAATAATTGAATTCATATTATAGCTTCATATGTGCTTGCATATTATTGCCTGTTCTAAGGTAATTAGTGTCCATCTAGAATGAAAGGGTCGATAGATTATTGCAGTCCTTTTTCAGCCCACGCAATCTCACTCAATTAGCTCAACCAAAGCAAATCTGCCACAAAAGCATGCAGTACATACATGTGTGCGTTATACCTACATGTGAGGGAGACACCAACAAAAGCGACAAGTTTAACCAACCAATAATCCACAAAAAACGTATACAGTTGAAGAAGGCCAAATTTCATTTTTTGTCACGACACACTTTCCCCTCCATCCCATTAATGTGCAGTAACTTTAATTAATATTACATGTATCCCATTCGTGACTTTCACTTTCACTTTGTTCCTTTTAAATTTAGATTGTATTTCATTGAAGGGAATGAAATGGAAAGCCAACATGAAAATCAATATGCAAGAATTAGTTTTACTAAAGTGCTTTAATTAAACGAGTGTCAATTTATGGGAAATTATTATGCAGACACCTCATAACTACATTTTAACCATTACCATATATGTACAGAATATTTATTCCCTGCATGATTTTGTACAGACACTCAAGTCCATTATTAGATAAATTCAATTTACACACAAAATAGACATTATGGTCGACTGTGACCTTTCCCTTTCTATAAATATGGAGGCTTTGGTGTGAAAAGGAAAATTGCAAAAGTTTCCATTCCTTGGAGGCGGATGAAATATGAAATTACAATCCCTGTTCATCAAGCTGATTGGGTTCAAATGGAAATTTACAAAGTAATATCATGTATATATTCCACATAATCCAAATGTCAACACCTTTGAAATCCAGTTGTGTATGTAACATGAATGAAAGCCAACCACATCACATCAATTTTTGTGGGATTTATTTTTATTTCTCCATCCAATCTTCAATATGTTTATTATTTCTCCTCCGCATCCTCTGAGCTCATTTTAGTGGCTTGAGGCAATGAAATTCTTTGAAGTATTAATAGCTGGGGATTTGTTTACCAGAGTTCTCAGGAAGGAGGTGGTAGAATTTTGGGGCGAAAAAAAAAAATCATCCAGACTTTACAAAGGTTAAATATAAATTCCATCATTAATTTTACTTGTTTTTGTCAAACTATTTTAAAATAATGGAAAAAACAAACAAAACTGATCAAGGCTAAAAGATATTATTAAGGAGAAAGTTGAGGAGAAAGTACCTAATGAACTATATGGCACCCACTCAACATCAGACCAAAATATATACAGCTCCTGACCTACTCTTCGAAGAATTCTTTGATTGCTTTCTCTCAGAGATTGAAATACAAATAAACTTTCAAATAGCTTTCTCCTGTTACGTCATAATATTATGTTTTCATTTGAGCTTTTTTCGATCATTCGTGAACTAGGATAAAACTTATTAATGAAATTAAGAATGACGAAGCATTGCATTGATGGGTCATTTTACCGAAATGAGTAAATCGATTACATATCTATGTATACGTGTAAAATTTGATCTTCCTTCATTATATTCTAGACATGACCAATACATATAATTATGTAGGTTCCTCCTAATAACCTTTTCTATTGACAGTAATACGATGCGCAAAATGTGATTATAATCTCACGTGATTGGATATGACGAAATGGATCTTGTGTAAGCCGTAAATACAAAACATTTATTGGGTAACCAAAAATTGTTACGTTTCACATAACCAAGAAGATAATACTTCACGTGACAAATGTCAGGTGCACGTACGTTTGATTTTTTAGAAATGGAAAACCTCTGATGAAAAATGAATGAGAAACGTGATATGCATTTGTATTTTGTTATTTTTATATTTTTTATTATCTTTTGATTTTCGACTGAATTTGAAAACTGAAAAAATTACACGGGGTTTTTTAATCTATCTTCACAGGGAGAGTCTTTAACTTTTGAAACATGTTTAAAGAAGGGAAAATGAGAATAACAAGATGAGGATTATTCTACATATTTTTCTAAAAATAATAAAAATATTATATTAGTTGTAGATAATAACGTTACATAGTTAACCTATTAATTTCTATTAGGTGTAATTACAGTGAATAAAATAATTAATCTATCTAGTACAAGTTAAATTAAAAGGTAGATGCTATACACATATGTCTCGATATTTTTTTTTTAAATTTCTACAGTTTATTGTAAAGTTCTACCAATTTAATCTTACTACTAAATGTCACCTAAATTTACCATTTTACATCATGTTTTGTTTCCCTAATAAGAATAAAGTGAAATTAAATTCAAGGACCTAACTTACCTATAAATACTTTATATTTACATTGTTATATTTAGCTAGTTACACAACTGCCTAAAAATAGTTATTACTTAAACTTAGCAATAATTATTGAGAACCAATTACAATACTTAATGGAATGATGCAGTTTTGTTCACCTGTTTTATATTAACAATATTAGTATTTGGGCATACATACCTTTCCCTTAAGCGTATGCATTTCTTTAACAAAATTATCACTGTCTCATCTCTTTTACTTAATAAATAAGTGGTGAATCATGATATGTCTTGTTGAATGCAACTTTGCGTTTGCTTCTCTCATAATAATATCTAAATTATTGTTAAGTAATTATAGAGTTAGCACAATTCAGCCTCCGAGCAGCAATTTATATAACTTACTCTTCTAATTACAAGTGCAGACAAGTAAAACTGAGAGAAGAAAATTAATGTAAATTAGTTCTTTAACTCTCCTTTGATTTCCTAACGTGTAGGTTCATATATGTAGTGTAAGTGGTTCTTAGACTCAGCACTCTTAGTTATTATTATATGGTGGTCTAATATAATTAAATTGTTATTATTAACATGTCTCTAATTTGTTTCGGCATCATTGGTAATTTAAATCATTTGTACCAAACAATGATCACGCTTGCATCGCATAATACATTTTAACATTAGTTTTACACAAAAGTAAATCAATTTAATGCTTGCAAAATGTTTTTAAATCAATTAAAAAATAGGTAGCACAAAGCGTTACAAAAATGTCCATCAACTCTATTTCCTTATTAGAGGTTGAATAATAAAAGAGATTAGGCCAATGATGTATTAGACAGGTTAGATAATTTACATCAATCAATAATCAGTCATGAAATGACAGGGGAAAATTAAAAAGTAAGCAAAAGGTTTGTGTTCCTGATGCCACTTTTATGTAAATACCCGTTTACGCAAAATAAGTGTTTCTTTTCCCACTTTCTTTTATTGATTATTTCAAGAGAGTTTGTAAGAAGGAGAAAGTAAAGAGCAAACCAAATATGCAAAACATGTAAACTAATTATCCCATTATGCTAAAATTAGTACATTTTAACTATATACCTTTAACCCCTTAACTTAGAAGATGCTTAATGGAAAGGTTCTAATGAAACTAAATCTATTTATCCATAAAGGGTTAGTCAAGTCTGGAATTGAAAAATGGATCACATTAAATTATTATTATAGACATTCAAATTCCTAATTTGTTAGCTATAGCCAAAAGCACCTTCACTTGTATTAAGTGCATAGCACCATCAAATTGCTATAGTTACTTTCACCTAATTTGTAATACTTGTTAAAGGGATGATCATTGGCGAACCAAGACGAAAAAATAAAACAATCTCATTCATTTCTTTGAAACTTGTACATCAATTGTATCTTTACTGTGCTCTGCAAATGTTATATATACTTAATGTGGATATGGAGCATGTAAACATTATTATTTGTTAAACTAATTAACAGGATGCACTCAAACAAGTAATCAATAATAATTATGTATAATATGTTTTTGTTATTTTGATCTGAAAATTCAGTCTGTCCATTGATTTTTTTCTGATATACAATTTAATAATAAATTCAAACCAAATGAAAAATTAAACTTAACGAACATTGGCTAAAAGTGTTTATAATTAGTCCTTTTATCATGTTATCAAGTGAGACGGCATATGAGTTGCAAAATAGGGTTTTTAAAATGTGCAAAAATGGACCTAGAATTACTCTTAAATTTTGTGTGTTGTGCTTTTCAGTTTTACAGATTATGTCGATTAATTACGTGCCGGCTTTATCTAGTTTTCTTTAAAAAACACGAATACTTTCCCAAGTAATACTGGCTCCGTATCCTTTAATATTTGCAAAATACCTAAGATCGCAGGGTTCAGCCTCCGAGTCCCTATCATTTATTTATTAACACAACGCATTTGACTTTATTATTCCCTAAAATTACCTTCATCTTACTTACTTCTATAAAAAGGAGCTATAGTTAGTTAACCTAATCCCTAAATAGCATATGTAACAATTAACAAGGCTTCTCATTTAAAAATTGTATAATATCTGAAAAAAATATTCAAGCAAACTTAAAAGTTGAAGAAAAAGTTGCACTTTATATATCCATTAAATTATTTCCTAAATCTACTTATAGAAATATAATTGAATCCTTATTGATTGAGTATATTATATTCCTTCTAAAAAGTGTTTGCAGTTCACCTCTTCTCTTTTTCTCTCTCTCTAACTTTGAATTTCAGTTCTGTTCCTTGAAGCCAAAACCCGCAGAGAAAGTAAGTACTTTACTTTATGATATTGTTCAAAGCAAGAATATTATTCAGGAATTAAATAATTTCCAAAATTTTGAATGAGTTGAGCCGCACTGGTTGAGTTGAGGGATATTGGTTTTGGTTGGGTATAGGTGTGAATTTTATAGGTCACCTGCTGCCTTGGGGTGAAATTATTGAATGTCCTTTATCCTTTTTATTTCATTGAGGTTGATGATATTTTATTAAGTCGGGGAAAATGTTTAGATTTATCGGGCTGATGATGAGTACGGGTAAATTGATTATTGATGATTAGCTAAGTCCTTAATTGTTTCTAGCGCTTTCCTCTTGCCCACCTCAACAGCGCGTCTGCCAACACGTCCAAATGCGCCTTAGTCTACAAAACAAATTTAAGAAGACATACCGTTAGAAATAGTCGAAAATCCCAACTTTCTCCAAAATATTTGAATCAAAGAGACAATATCTTACCGTCTTATAAAACATGCAGGCCTGTCTGTCCTCATCTTCTCTTCCCGGACAGTCAACGAAGCCATCACAAAGGACATGATCATCGACACATGGGTAGCGACCTAACTTATCTGGCGTGGGACATGCAAATCTCTCCATACCGTCTTCTGCCGGGGGGCACTCTGTAACATGAAAAAAAGTTGGTTCAGTTCATGTCAAATCCATGTTAACCCATATTTCAATCTGAATGACAACTTGGATCAGCATCATCATATTACATCATCAGCAGAAACGTTATTTTCAAAAGGCTATCTCTCAATTTCAATCTCTTTCTCTGAATCCAGGCCAGAGCTGCTTCAACGTCAATCCCAAATAAAGGTGAAAGTATACAACTAATCATTTAACTAATGCTGTGAGTTGTTGGATGTACATCATTTGTGTATTGAAACGCCCCAAAAGATGTGAAAAGAAAGAGAAAAAAAACTTGTCGTGGGTGGAGAAAGTGCACTACAATGAAACATCAAAATCATCAAAAGTGGAAAAGGTCGACTGATAAACAGCATGACGACCTTTTAGTTCAAGTACAATGCAATTTGCCGATTATTGATTCTTTTGTGTGCACTTAATAATTGCTTGTATTTAATCGAATTTCTAAATTTTTACTCAACAAAAATTTACTGAACAAAAAAGTTTTGCAATTTCGTTTATAAATACTAACTAAAAAAATCACGTCCACGTGGGATAATAATAACAAGGAAAATTGGTCATACGCGTTGTATTTATACTGGATTTGCATAGACCGGAATTTCGTGCTTCCGGCCGGGTCATTTCCAACATAACATAAAATATTCAAGGACTTTGCAACGAGAAGAATGTAACAGGTAACAATTCCCATGTGATGATATTTCGTCAACATGGGGAATAAAAATAACTACCCCATTTCGTTATCACTTGGCTAAATCATATCTTTATTGATCACAGACCTATTTTGACTTTCTCCAAGATATTTTTAATATTATTGCACAACATACTTACGTACGTACGTTTATAACATTGTATCCTCTCCATTCACATTTTGGTTTAGCTGAAAGCTTTATTTAGGGGCTATTTACCATTTCCAAAATTGCTGTTAATTGGCAATCTCAACAAATGCTGAGGTCCTTTTGTGAAAACTGGTGATTTATTCTACATCCTATAAATCACTCGTTTAACGTCACCCACGTTCAACATTTGTATGTATGAAGGCAGAGAGGGAGAGTCTTTATTGTGTAGAGTGACAATAAAAGAGGCCGACAACAATAATCCATACATGCCTTTAATTAAGGGCTAATTACTTCCGATTTACCAACTCTGCCATTAGTCAACATTAAATTGGACAAACTCCTTCTCCACAATGCAAAAAATACACATACTACTGCTCTTCATGTCAATTTAATTCTTTGAATTTTACAGCTGCCCAATGTAAAATGTATATGCATTTCCAATTATTATTATCGTCCCGTGCAAACATGGATTTGCAAAACTTTCACCCAAAAATAGTCCCAATCCATCAAAATACGACATCCACTGTCTTTCGTGTCAAGGGGCAATTAGTGCTCACAACTCCACTTCAATTCTTTACTGTTTTTTATAAAGTAGAATAATAAAGCATACAAAAAGGGAACAATGGTGAAAGTAGCCGACTATGTACATATGAGTTGTTGTACGTAATTTTGATTTTTGATTATTGTGATTGGGGCTGGGGGCGGGGTGGCTCTTTAAATAGATTATAACAATAAATAAGCAGCAAGGAGTACTTCCTTGACAAATTACTTTTAGCCAATGCGACAAATCATGGCTTTCAACTTTAATTTGAGGGTGAGTACATATTTTCCTTGTTGCTATTTTTAGACGTGTTTGCATATAAAAGTTTCCTTAATTCTGTGTCAACAATCATAGTAAACAATGGCATTTGTGAGTGCCAATGACGTCCTAGTTCGTAACCCTATCCTTAAATTCATTTCGTGGACTCTTGTCCTAAGACATTCGATAAAAACTGGTTGCTGCTGCTGACGTATTTTTTTTAAATGTAGACAGATAACATAAAATAAAATTGGGGTAAATGTAAATACCGGATGTGGCTAGTGGACAGCCATAAATCTCCATTCCCTAATGTAATCAATGATTAAAGAATGAGGAAGTGCTTAAATGAATTCAAAGTGGCTACCAAATTACTGCTGACGTCAATCTACGACGATGAGGCAAACTTATTTTGGAATATTATTTACGATTAGTATTTATCAAAAACAACAGAAAAATATGTTTTCCCTATAGAATTGCAATTTTCATTTTTAATAGTGAACGACATGCAGATTTCAATCACAATTCTCATGTTGACAGAATGTCAAATGTCATTGTATATGAGTTTGTGTTTTGACCCTGTTTGTTTGGTCTAAATTTGATTTCCAATAATCATTGATTGTACGATTAATATTTAATTTAACAGTCTGTATAGTAATTGCCTAAAACAATTCCAGACTCCTATTTCTAGTCTTGGGGCTACCTGTTGTATGGAATTAGACTTGATGGTAAATTCAATTCAATATATTTATTTTCGTAATCTTGAGACATAAACAACTAAATAACACCTACACAAATAGACGATGATAGAAAAGATAATTTATCAAGACAAGAAAACTTGTTGCCCATTTAACGAGTCCAATAAAAGAGAAAGTCAATGTATGCATATTCAACATGTTTCCTCTCATCATTCATTAATTCGTTCATTTGTAAGTCTTGTCTAGTCTCACCTACGTAAAAATAGGGAAGTATACATATATTCATATAACATGACATCATTGGTGGCCCACCAAATTATTCAGTATGTCCTTTTACTTGAATGTCTCAAAACAAGGCAATAAACACGTTAAAAATAAATGAGAACTTGTTGTCACCTTTACTTACTCCCCCACCTCACAACATTAGCCCAAAACTTTCTCAAACACAGGAAGACATTAAAGAAGGAAACTAATTAAAACAATTTGCTACTTTGTACATATACCCAATGCCTTTGGCAGCTTGGAAGAAGAGCTCTAACAGTGTGCCAAAAAATGTGATATGGATTATCTTAAATGTCACCCAAACTTCTTAGAAGACGACGACGACGAGCAGTTAACTGCCTAATGGGATTAATTTGGTTATCCATTCTGTGGTCAAAATGTCAGGAAGCCAAAGTCCATGCGTGACGCTGTTATATGTATACAATTGATCATTTCATATGTCATAGTATAGGAATCTTCATCCATCATCCTCCAGCGTCAAGTGGAGTGAAGACATTCCGACAACTTTAACCACTTTTGACTCATCAGCCACACAAAAAAGTTGGATAAAGGTGATGAAGATCTATGTAGCAGGAGATGGCATTTAGAATATGACAACATTTTAAAACTTGAAAACTTTCCCCATTAACAAAACATTTAGCAGCAGGTTTAAAACTTTTTATAACAATTTTACCAAAGAGAAAATCGCTTTAGCTGGAAGGGAGAAAGTCAGCCAATTTAAAAAAAAAACTTTCTCAACCGCAACGCATTTGAATAATAGAGGAAATTACTTTTCATGGTGAAACTCCACCCACGATTTTGAGACAAGAAAACTTTCCCATCAAATATTTAATTTCTCCGTAAACCATTTAGTTTAGGTTTCTATTTAATTATTTCCTTTTATCCCCTTTCATCAGCCAATTCATTGAATTTTACTCATATCTATCAACAATCCTGCACAAACTTTGTAAATGCCGAACTAAAAGTTTTGACATTTCCACACAATCAACCAATTATCCATATGTCTATCCACCCAATAGAGAAAGGTTTCGTGGAATATTTAATTTGTAATTTTGTTTATTCAACCCAAAGATAAGCTACCGAATTAATTTTCTTTTGCAAAAGTTTAAAAACATTTTAAAACTAGAATTAAAATTATTTTCTTCTTCTTTTACCTGATTGAAAATAAACTTGTTTATTATTTGCCCTATTTTCAAAATCTTACGCGTGGTCAATTCAATTGTTCTTTTAATTACTTATTAGGTAAAACATGCAAACACTAAATATTTATCTGGAAATAGTTTAACTGGTAAAATGAAATGAAGCTCATCTAATTTTGCTTATTGCATGCACTTTTATGTTTTCCGTACAAAAACATTTCCCCCGAATCCGGGCATTTCCCATCACTCCTCCGCTTTCTCTTTCAAAGGGTGAAAGTTTTTTGGCGACAGTGAGACTGCGCCATTAAAACACATTCTGCTCTCTTCTCTCATCGATTTGCAACAGCGGGAGAGACAATGTTGGCTGAAATTTCTAGCAAAATTTAACCATTGTTGTTGTTAAAGTTGTGCATTGTTGAGATGAGTGTTGGTGGGAGTGTGGGAAACCCGTCAATTGGGAGTGGGAGTGTGGACACGACCGCCACGACACGATCCCCCGACTGTGACGCAAAATGTCGAAAAGGTAACAACTTTCACCCTCAAATTCGATCATTGCATTTGAGAATTCTCGCAAAAAGACGGAAATGCATATGAATTAAAATGAGAGTCCTTAGGGCAGTGCTTATCTATGACGTTGCTCTGATTTCACAACAACTTGATGCAATGCAATATTGTGCAATTTCTTCATGAATGAATTACTTTGTACGTAAGCCAAAATAGCCTCTGGATTTGAAACAATGATATCCATGTCTGATGGCACTATCAAAATAATGGCATTCCGTCTGGCAAAGAAAATAAAAGTGTAGGGAACATTAACATTTACATTGCTTTTCCTATTACTCAAGCGAGAGGAGAAAGTTGGGGAAAGTGACAGCACAACTGCTTTAAGATAACAGATATGAATGACGTAAAAATTGGCCTTGAATAAGTCGCCCCACAAACTTTCAATTCTGCTGAAATATGGGGCAGTGAAATTTACATGAGACGCAACTGGTCTCTGCTAAAAAAAGTTGAGGTATCAAGTATTAAAAAAGTTATGCTTTGACTTGCAGCCATTGGTCGTCTCTCTGAGAACTTGTACATTATGGGGAATGAGCCATCCCAAGCCCTCTACTGCATTCAGGTCAGTCCTCACTAAATATTTCATGAGTTGAGAAAGTATTAAAACAACTGGAGGAAATCAATAAAAATTGCCATGCATAAAAACGTCTATTTATGGAACACTCAGCGTCAGAGGCTCAAAAATATTTGCATTTAATTAAACTCTTGAATGACATTGATGGGAGTATAATAAATGTTTAATTTCTTTATTTTTCAGGAACATGTGCGTAAGGAAGTTCCAAACATGATTCGACAAAAGAATGAATTCACAACGCAACATCGTCTGCTTCAAGGGACATGCTATGACTGTGACTACGCCATTGGGTAAATAAATAAATAAGCATGGCTAAATATTTAGCTTCAAGATCGCTGCTCAAAAAACATGATAATTCTAATTATTGAATGTCTACATATTTTACGCTTCGCTTCATTCCTTCTCTAGGAAGTAACTTTTCAATATTTCATTCCTTGGCTGGGCTCCACTCTCTTTTTATTTCATGTTCATCTCGTAAATCACCCATAAAAGCATGTTTTTTGTTGGCCAGAACAAGTTAAGAATAAAATGAGATTTTTATGCTCAAAATCCAGCTTTATGTAGATGGATAGTTTACGAGAAAAGTGAAAGTATGGACAGCAAATAATTTCCACTAATAATTTGTCTGTCCGAGGCAAAGAATGATGATGATTATGGGAAATACTTGGGAAAAAGAAAGTTTGTTATTAGACCTCCAGTGCAAAGGTCACAAGTTCAATCGTTTAGGTTGTAATTTTAGTTTTCTCAGGATTCGGGGTAAATAACAGTTATAAGGAAGGAAGTATAAAATGTGTAGGATAAATATTACATTATAAGTATTGTAAGAGAGGATATTGATATTGGTCTACTTCCTTCATTTATTTTGGTGATATAAAAAGAAGGCTACTACTACTATATGTACCAAAAAGATCTCAACAGATTTTTTTTGTGCTGATTGTTTTACTAAAACAGCTCTAACATTGGCAATTTTAACTATTCATTTATCAATTTTTGTACCCGAAGGCACCAGTGCATATTGCTTCAAGTAAAAATATCAGTATGAAAAAAAAGTTGTTGTGGGTGGAACGGCACACCCCCAACCAAATTTCAACAAAATTGAATGTGTACCTACACATTTGTTATTAGTGGCTACATTTTGGTACATTATAAGATAAAAATAGACCATTGCGACTCACAATAACTTGTTCTTCACAAAAATATACAATTATGAACTATATGGTTGAAAAATTGATAATTTTGTGAGAAAATGCCTGACCATCTTAAATTTGGGAAATCGGTTTTTGAAGAAATACACGCAAATATTTAAGATTACAGTTCAAAATTTCGCAAAATTTACTCCATGGAGGTCGACTGCTTACTAGGGAACAAATTTTCCACTTTTTACAAAAAAATAATTTTAACCATAGGGTGGAATTTGATAAAATGTTATCTAAAAACGCTTATTTTAGGCCTTGATTCAGAGGCATCTCAAAACAAGGAAAAATTTTCTTTTACGATAAAACTTGGTTTGACCTACTACTAATATCTCTAGGTATCTTATTTGCAAAACATGAATTGGCTATCCCAACCTGTCCTTAAAATATCCCTTGAAATTCATGGTTGGTGCTGGCTTATGTTGGATATGATATACTAAGCATCATATCGTGCCAAAGGGACAAAATTTCACCAAAATAAATAGCTTTGTCAAAATCTTACTTTTTTCCTTCAAAGCAATGGATATGAAGGATTTATTATCAGTAAAGAAAAAAAATAAATTCATTTAGGTTAATGTCCCTTTTCACACTTCAAAGTTGATTGTTGCTATTTTGAGGGCTTCTGGAATAACCCTCAGGGGAAAAGGGGTTTGGCAAAGGACTAGTCCTGATTTTAGCCTAATCGATGACTACTGGTCCTATTTATAGGATCCAACATAAAAATATATTCAGACATAAAAATTTCAAGAATTATTCAAAATAATTCAAACTAAAGAAAAAATCTCCCTTGTAACCTTTTTGGAAAAACTGGCATAAATTTCCTAAACAATATTGGACCAACTAAATGATAATATTTTTGGACACTCTAAATATAGTTGGATTGATGGTGTAAAAATGGTTGTTCAATTATATCAACTTCATAATAAACTACGTCCATCTTTACAGGCATCAAAATCTGATCTTTTTGGTACATATAGTACTTATAAAAAGTCGATCCTTTAGTATAGGATATAGTCCTTTGCTCTCAACGGTCCTGACGCTCAAAATTGTGGT
>JAQIXN010001371.1:0-19061 GCA_034698145.1 Proisotoma minuta
TTGATGGCAAATGCGTCCCTTGATGCTTCAGAAGATGTTCCTATTTTTTTTTAAATATTAATTATTTATTTATTTGATCTGTGATAAAGGATTTATTATTATTCAATTAAACTTGCCTTGCGTTTGAAGGATTTTGGGCAGCTGGGGCACTTGAATTTACGTATGTCGCTGTGTGAAACGCTCTGATGTTCAAGGAGTTCATCAATATGATTAAATATCTCTGAGCAGAGGTCACAAGCCAAGGCAGCCACTCTCATGTTGGGGTTGTCACTCAAGGTAACTGCAGGCACTTGGGCTACTTGAGGCTCTGAATTAATCATTTCTGGTGGCATGCCCATAAACTCCATTGGGTGACAGTTGCGAATATGTCTTAGCAAATGGTCTTTTCTTGAAATCTCTACAAATAATAAAACTCATTTTAAATCAAGAAATTTTGCTTGTATAATGTTTTAATTATTGGGTTATACGTTTTTGACAAAACTGGCACTGATATTTAAGACCAGAGTGAACGGATGAAAGATGCTTAGTCAAGTGCTCTTTTCGCAGAAAGCCTAAAATATTTTGTATTTAGAATTTAGATCTATTTGTGAATTTTATTTTATTATACCTTTTCCACAAACTCCACAAACATGGGAACGAGTAAGGCTATGAGTATCCATATGTCTGTTAATTAAATTTAATTAATTATTACGATTTACAAACGTAAATAAATATCAAACATTACCTCAGCATGTTGATTTTGCTCATAAATGCTGCGTCGCATAATTCGCATTTGAATTTTCTACTATCACTAGAAGGCTTTGCTTCGTCTTGAGCAGGCTCCAAAAGTGGCATCTCCTCCCCCTCCTCCTCTACCCCTCCTTCCTTTTCCTCCTCAACAAATCCATTTTCATCTTCCATATTTTCATATTCCATGAAATTGTTGAAATCTGGTTTGTTAATATCTTGGAAATTCTCTTCCTCATTTTCATTGTCTTCCCCGTTCCTCTCCTCTTCCTCCTCTTCACTGTTCTCATCATAAACGTTTAGAAAGTTGTTGTAGTCTGAATTATTTTGAGCTTGAATCAATTGATTTATAAAGGCCAAGGTTGTATTTGTCTGATCCATAATTTGGGGCTGAGGGGCGACGACGGGTTCATCACAATTTGCAGGAGTCGTCTCTGGCGTCGCTGCAGAAACTTTGGCCCTCTTTGCTGGAGGCCCTTTTGTACCGTTCTGTTAATTAATGTTAATTATAGTTGACATTCTATAATATTAAATAATTTAAATAATGATAAGCTTACTGCGCGAGTCTCTTTGGGTGGTCTTCCAGCCCCTTGATGAGCTGCAAAGGGTCCAACCTCGGTCGCAGTGCAGAATTCAGGATGAACATTTTTTATGTGTCTTTTCTGTATTAAAAATGAAATTTTAATTAACAACATTTGATAAACAATGAGGAGTAGCAAGGTTATCGTACCAAATGGTCCCTTCTACTGATGTTTCTCTCGCAGTATGGACATGTAAATCGCGCACCTCCATGTGTCCTCGTCACATGACGAGCTAAACAAGGTCAAATAATTACATGTTGCATCAAACTATGAGCATAATCTACTAATTACTTACATAAATCTTCCTTTTTCCGAAAGGCGCAGCCACAAAGGTGGCATTGGAAGTTTTTTTCCACATTATTATCAAGTTGGATGAGCGATGGCAATGGCTTCAAATTTGGAATGGGCTTGTTCCCTTTGTTCTGCGCCTGCGCACTATTTCCGTTCGTCAATATCCTTTCCAACAAATTTTGCTGAGGAATTTCCAAATCGTTATTGTTATCGGATGATAACTCCTCCTTCTCTTCCCCTCCTCCTCCGTCCACCGTCCCCTCCTCCTCCCCCTCCGGATGGACCGCATGACCACCGTCGTCTTCATGGAGTATCATGTGACGGATAAGACTCATTTTGGTGACGAAGTTGGCGGAACAGAGGGCGCAGGGGAATTCTGTATCCCCTTCCATTTTATCCGACCTTGAGGGGAGGGACGAATAAGGCACTTTCTGCATCCAACACAAGGGAATGTTATTAGTGTGAGACTCTCTTTGTCTCAGTTTGACCCATTTAATGCACTCAACACATTTACATGGCTTTTCTCAATTCTTATGCTCCTTATTACCTTTGTTTGTTGTGGCGTTGTTGGAGTATTAAGTAGTGGGGTGATTTATAATAATTTCCACTGGGGGCGTGTGAGGATCGATAAGCTTCCCTCGAGGAAGGAGGTTGGAGTGAGCACACGCGAGTGTGTTGTGTGTGTTGGGGATTGCGAGGGGCTGAGTGTTGGGGGTCTGACCTTCCACCCACTGACCACCACTGACGTCCCACACCGCCCTCAAGGACAACCACTCCTTAACTCCTTATCCACCACCCAGTGCTGTTTATCTAATGGCTGACCTATGACCCTCTTTAACCAGCCCTTGTATTTAATGCAGAATTTAATTATAGTTTGTTAATGATGATTATTTGGAGGTAGGGAGGGAGTGAGGTATGTTGGTTGGTGGAAGGGAAGGAACTGGCTGGAGGGGAATGGGGCCAGTCTGATTTATCATGTCATCCTCAGCCACTGAGGGGGAGATATGTAGGGGACCAATGCTCAATACAACACACTTTTTTGTCCAACTCAACCGAGTTGAGAGAGGAGCAGTTGGCCATGGAAGTTGAGGGGGAATTACTACATTGGGGGAATCACAAAGAGTGTTGTGGGCATGGATGAAGGACGCCCTGCATCCGCTGCCTGCATCATGTGGCAGGAAACGAGAGGTCTATGCACATCTATATCCCTCCACCAGCCACGGGGGCCGTCTGCAGTATCCATAAGTACACCAACACCAACCACGCCCAAATCTCCCCAGAGGCCATTCTGCTCCAGCTCCAGGGGAAAATGAAACATGCTGACTCACATTGCCCCACTGACCCCAAATTACATAAGCGAGTCAATCAATCAATCAATCATTATTATTATTGCTCCAAAGTTTGGAGTCCAAAGGTTGCTTGTTTTTCAGTGGAATAGATGAGAAGGATGCAGTAGGCGACCCTTATTGTGCCATAAATAAAGGGCTTCCCACTTCCCCTCCCTTAGCCCCTTTCCTCTAGAGATACGAGAGAGACCCAAGGGCTGGGCCCACTCTTGTAAAAGCTGTAAAAGCAGAAGGGGACTCAAGTCCCAAACAACTCTCACATTCTCATTTTCTCAAATCATTCAGCTAGCCATCTTATGTCTTATACATGGTCTTTGCATGACACTCAAAGCTCACGCTTACTTGAGACTTGAGACAAAACGAGTGTAAAAAAATAACAAGCATTTTATTCCATTGACCACATAAATATCTGGATACAACTATGATTGCTTACTAATAATTGTCTAAACGATTTATACTCTAACATTTTTTTAAGATTTGTTGTTGGGTTCCAATACTTCCAATCGGCGCATTTTGGGTGTGATATATTCGGCAAAAGGGGGTCCGAAAATTTCTCTCGCCTTTCGTTCAACTTCCTTTTTCTTTTCCAATCTTTCAAGTTCCCTTTTAAGTGAAAAGGTGCCAGCCCCCGATTCTGAGCTTAAACTTGGACTTGGACACTTGAGTGGTGGAGAAATGGTTGCCTTCTTCAACTCCTTTTCAGGTCTCTGGACGCCGTGATCCAACACAAGCTGCGCTAAACTTCTGAAATCGCTTCCATAACTCAGACACTGTCTCTAAATAAACAAATACAATACTTTCAAGTTGTTTTTTGTCTTCCAGAAATGATTTTAGTCGTAATTATTGCTACCTTAAAACCCAAAGCAATGCATTTTATTCCGCAAGCCTTTTTGACCGCTTCGCGCAGCCCAAAAATGGAAATAACGGGGATTCTTTTGTTTAGAGCAATTGGAACAAGAAGCTTAGTAATTATTTGGGGATCCACCTCCTTTTCAATAATTAGCCCCACCAGAGATTCGCCCTCCATGTCGTCGTCCATGTACATTGAGCAAATGTTGACTCCGATACAAAGCTGCTGTCTAAAAAACGTAAAATCTGTTGGTTGTTTTCAGTTAAAACTTTCAACACTTTCGGATACCGTTTGGAGAAGAAAGTGGTAATGTCGTATCCCACGTTCAGATTTTGTTCTGCAATAACTCGCTTCCGAACTTCTGCTCGTTCTTCTTTGGTCACTGACGCCAAATCCTTCAGAGAACATTTTCGTTTCGGAATGCTTAGACATTTTAAATCCCTGAAAACACAAATTACTACAATTAGTAATTGTCAATTACGGCACCTTTCAAATTATTATTATTTAATTTCAATTATACCTTTCAATAGTATACAAAATTTCCTTTTCTGCCGTTTCATCGACATCAGGCCTAAAACATAATAATTGTCATGTTTATAATATTACAATCCAATCATATGTTTTGTCACCAGTCCACGTCGCCAGGAAGGACCACGGACGTTCTGACCCCTTTTCGAGGCGAATTTCGACTCTCCCCACTCTTCCTTGCGCCAAGACTCCGACGCTGTCGACCCGAAGGAATTATTCTAACTATTTTCTCCATTTCACAAACTAGAGACTGACTGTCGAATTTCGACAAAGTAGACAAACTGATTGACAAAATCAACTGAGAAAACAAAGTCGTTTATGAAATTGGCAGAACCCAACTCTTTCTTTGTCTCAAAATGTTCGTATGGAAAACTCCAACAATTTATTACATTTCAAAAAGGCCTTTAGCAATAATTAGCAAATACAAATTGCAAGAATAATTAACATGATAATAACTTGATCAATTATCTTCTCATAAGTTGGGCAGTGTATTTTTTGACATTAATCTCTGCAGCTTGATAAGCTTTCCTTCGGGGTCTGCCACCAACCCCAACATTTTCCCCCACGCCAACATTTCCCAAACGAGATTCCTTTGGAAGGTTGACGAGCTTTGAACTGTTTGGCAACAATGAGGAGGATGCTAATTGCTTGATCGCCTTCTTCTTCAAACGATTGGCTTGTAAAACAGAGTACAACAAAGTCCCATTGTTACCATTTTTGGACACTGCTTTTGCTTGCTTCTTTTTCTTGATGGGCTTCTTTTGTTGGTCAGCATTTTCAGCCTTTGGAACTTGACTCTTTTTCTTCCTGACCACTTTTGATATTTTGGCAGCTTTATTAATTTTGCATGTTTTATCCAATTGATCAATTTGATCATCGGAAGGCTGCAGAGTCTTTGAGTATATTTATTGCATGATTCTAGGAAATTTGACCTTACCCCCACCGGCTCCACCCCCTCCACTAATATCTTGATCCCCAGTTTGTTTGCTAGTTTGATTAACCCATTCAAATCCTCTGGTTTAATCAGAGCCCTTCCCTGATAGAGGAATCCCAACAAGTTGTCAACATTTGGAGCGTGTTCCTCCCCCACAGAAATTATTAGACCTCCTCCCATCTCCTCTCTGCCTTTCTATATCCATGCAAAAGTGCTTGCACCAAATTAAATTTTAAAAAACGCTTAAATTAAATACCTTAATTAACTGATTAATAAATAAACTGGCTTTGTCCACAACGATTTGATGACAATGAAACATTTGGGGTCCAGTGCAGATGGACATGTCCGTCAGCTCCCCCAATTCTCGCATCACATTTAGACGCTCCCGACTAATTTCATCCGGAACATCATGCTCCTCAGTACGTCCAAGTCTAATCATTTTATAGACTTTTAAAAATGATCTTACTATTTATATACTGACATAATTTGAGTCGATGCAGAAAGAATGTAAACGAAAAAAGACGAAAACAGAATTTATTGGTTGAATTTAAATTAATTTTGTGTGATTCATGTTGTTATGAAATCCAGCAAAAAATTATTTTAGTTGTAAATGGAATTGGGATGGTCATCAAGCAATTTGTGTGTTTTATGATGCAAGTGATGGGCTGCTTTGGTGCCTTGCTTTGGACAGCACAAAACGCCATCAAAATAAAGATTTGTGTGGCAGTGATTCCCATATCCACCAGCTTTTGATTTGCTGAAATGCAAAACACAAACAATTTATGTTTTGTTTTAATTATTAAAGACAGGAAATAATTATTGTTTGGACTAAAATCTAACCCGTAGTCAAAAGCATAACATCCGTCGGGCATCTTCAGAGCTTTCCATGAAAGTTTTTGAATGGCTTTGTCAGTTATGGAACAAATTTGCCAATCTTTAGCGCAAAGATCCTTTTGCATTTTGAGTGCCTTGTTCAATTTTATTGGTTTTCGAGCAGAACAAGCTTTGGCAGGTCCAACGAGGAAAATCTTTTGTGTAAATTTGTTTCGACAGCCATTCATTTGATGAGCTTTGGTGTTTCTCGAATTGGCTACATATAAATACAATTAAACCATTATGTTTATGCAAACTCTGTTTTTAAACAAATTTTTTTACCGAGGTATGAAATATGTCGTTTTTGTGTCCCATCGTCCAAAGAAGCAAACGTTGAAGCACCAAGAACCACCCACAACACTAAAATACTTGCAACAGCCCCCCTTTGCTTCATTTTGATCTCTTTTGATTACCAAACAATGTAGCAGACACTGATTTTAAAGTGTGCTTTGTTCAAAGTTACAAGAACAAATATTGGATAATGCTGAAAGTGAGGGGAACGCCGTGTCCAGTGGACCACGACCACTCAACTTCCTTTCAGTCATCTTTGTCCTACTGAAGCCAAGCCCTATTTTCCCTTGAGTGATCACTTGATCACACGCTTATTATTATACAACTTCAGACCTAAACTGCTGTATAAAAGTCAATTACATAGTAGATTCCTGTAAGATAAAAATGGTCGTAAAACATTGCAGCCGTGACAGAATGACAATTGATCAGCCATTTGTGACCATTCAAGTGAATGTCACAACAAGTTACGAGCAAAAAATTGTGTATACCTTTATTGTATTTTTAGAATGTAATTACAGAAAATTAGTCAACGAAATGTGAAAAATAAATATTAAAAAGGGGCTTTTAGCCAGTGCCGACGATTCCACTGAGGAGAGTGATGAGAGGGACGAAGGTGAGGGCAGTTCCATTTGCAGGACGATTAGTATTCAAATATGCCGATAAATTGAAGACTAGAAACACAAGGAATATTCTTCAATATTACAATTTTTATGCTAAAATGTTGATATCTTACGATTGGCTCTTGACTGAACGTCTTGAAGTAAATTTGGATACGCTTCTTCCATTTTCTCTGCCACATATTCCAAAATAATTTCCTTTGTCTCATCCGGTAATTGTGGCCTGGAATCTTGGTTCAGCTGAACAGCTACCGGTCGATCCTATACAACAATTATCCCCCTCAAAATAAAATAATACGATTTTAAAATTGTTTACTAACGGCCTGAAATTGGGGCTGTCTGGGGACGGAGAGGATCACAGAGGCCATGGAGGCAAAAAGAGCCAGAATCAGAAACGTTTTCATTTTTATTGCTCTGTTTGGAATTTTCAAATGGTCGTTTGTTAGAAGAAGGAGAATATGACTGTCGAGATTTTCTTGGATATCACCTTTTATACTTTTGATAAGTCCAGGAAATTCAGGTTACGTCAACAAAAGCAGCAATTGTGGTTTCGAACTGCAAACAATGATGAAGGAAATCTAAATTTTCATAAATATATCCTACACAATTTTGTTTGTGAATCTCGGATCTGCTTCATTTTTATACAACTGCTCAAACAGTAAAATAAGGTCACAATTAGTCAGGAAATTAAATTCATTTTGAAACATCCAAGTTGTATATTCCTTGTCATGGCCAGCCTTTCTCTTTGATTTTAAATTAAAATAAAGTATATAGATAAGCAAAGACATTCAATTTAAATTAGGAATGTATGCAAGAAATGTATTGGATGCACATGACCTAAAATGCATATTTGAGAAGATGGATTTTTGTCTCGTAGCTGTCTGGCGACCCCATTTATCCATGGTGACAACAGCCTTCATTAATCTTGAAGCAGCGTGTCACGTTCAGACGTCAAAGTGGCTCAAGAATTTGGAACACTCTTCCAAATTACTTTCCCTCTTTTAATTAGACATTACACTCCAGTAAATATTTAAATTAAACATTTTCAATTCATATAGCCCTTATTATTTATTTACTTAAGAAATACCAGTTTTGGATGTGTTACCTTGTGCTAACAAAATCGATTACATCATTCAATTACATCACTCACTCAACATTGAGAGAATTGAACTTGTAAAGTAAGCTTTAATTCAGTCTCTAATTAATTATATTATTTGAATGCTGAAAGTGAAATAAATAATATTGTGGTATGGATGAATCGAAGCTTGAGACACAATTGTTATTAATTTGGCATTAAATGTATTACGAATGCACATGTCCTTAGATAAGTACAGCTCAAGGGGATTGAGGAGCAAAGATTGTTTGCATACACCATCAATAATTATTATTTATACTCTCGTTGAAAGTTGTAATCATTCGTTATTTATATTATTTGTGGGACAAGCATTATTTCACTGGCATTGATTTCCAACTTTGCCGACTTTGCCGAGTGTAATAAATATTTTGGTGAGGAGAAGCACGTTTTGCAACACGGCACGATTCTCTCATTTTTGACTATCGCATAATGACATTCTGTAACTTTTGACATCACGCTTTGTTTTCTGCAGCTCAAGCCAAAGTCACTAAAAGTTTCAGACGTTATATAATTTAACCATTTAGCAAGTGCTTAAAATTTCAATCCTTAAATTGACTACATATTAAATAAGCATCTCGGAGTTTTGGCACAATTGTACAATAGTTCGTGTTACCAGTGAAAGAAAGCACAATGAGATTGTCCAAAGTCATCACCGTTTTGGTTTTTAGTGCATCTACATATCAAGTATTAGTGCCAGTGATACTTTAAACAATGTGCTCTGAAAGTGGCTTGATTCGAGTACGTAAAAATAGATAATTATTTATTATTGTATTTTGATGATTTTGTCAATGATTTTGTCTCCAAATGGTTAGAGGTTTGTAATGTTTTGTCATTTCTGATTTTCACATAATTCAGTGATAATAAAAAGTCTTCACTTTTGAATGGACTTTGCAGAGAGTAACTATATAAAGGTCAATAATGTTGCCAAAGTTTGATGAGTTCATTCCACACCAACTACATATGACATAACTGAAGAGATGTGATCTAATACTAATTTGGCAAGAAAAGTAATTAGCAGTCATCAGGGAATTGTAAACTTTATTTTGTACAAAAGGATGAAAGTGCAGGTTGTTGGCCCCGCAGCATCTTGTCCCATAAAATTATTATCCATCAATTAAAAATAAACATGCGTAAAATCATTTCAAGATTGAAACTAACGAAAGTCGATAAATTTAGTGCAATGACATCACGTTCTATTTTAACTGCCCTCTAATCGGTTTGTACGGTGGCAGAACAATTAAATTTAATTGGTCCCCTCTTCATAATCATTACCGACCAAAGTCAGCAAAATATTAAATTTGAGTAATTGAATATAGCGTCAAAATTTGGACATTATTGCATTGATTGCAAAATTGTATTTTCATATGAATTGGAAGGTAAAAGTTGATAAAACTGCTTCATTTGCTAATATTTTATTTTATTTTAAAAGCTGTCGTAAATATTGATGCAGTTAAACGGCAACTTGGCCAAAGAGTATTCACTCTCAACCTCAACAGTAAAAAAAAGTCTGTCCAATACTCAAACGTACATAAATAATAAAAATTACAATAATAATTATTGGGGGCCATAAATCTTCACTTACAATAAACAATAACATTTGATTGAGTAGATTTAGGGGTGGAAAATAGTGAAATGACATCATGATCTTAAATAGCCCTCAATTAATGTGGCACTTCCTCAGCATGCTACAGAAAAGAGCTCAAGCTGTGAGGTTTATACTAATTAATTAAAATTTAATGCTGATTTCCATTGGTGAGAAGAATCTGTAAATGCCACTCTCATTTAGGGCTAATGAAAGTGGTGGCTGAATTAATGAACAGCGTTAGCTCATCAGCCTGGAAAAATGGGCTGGGGAACAATCTAAATAATCATATTCAAATCTTTGCTTTGTTTCTCTCTGCAAAGCAAACAATAGTAAAGCCACATAATTAACGACTGTAAAATGATCAATGCATAAATGTATATAATTTATAGATTAATAAACATACGATAACAAAATGTTTGTTTTGTGCATTTAAGGATTTGTATGCATATTTTTAGCTGATCGCAAAGCGTTTGTCGTCGATATCATCAAAGTAATGACAAAGGAAAAATGATTAACGCATTGATTTTTTACCTGCGAATTTATAAGGCAAAACAATGCAACCGTTTTCAGTTATGCTTTTCCCATAAAATGTTGTACACTCACAATAAAAATAAGTGTTAAGTTAAAAATATTGATGATTCCTGTAAATCTGCGATTCAAAGATGAGCGTCGACCATCCCTTTAATTGTTGATGCATCAAGATATTTTTTATCTAATGGCATTATTATGAAATGGATGCACTAAAAGTATTTTTGTAAACATCGTCATCCTTGCAATTATTTTGGTCATGTGAATATGTTGCAACATTTTGCAGGTAACAATTAAAGTGAGATCATCTTCTGCGTGTTTATGCAGAGACCCACAACCAATTTAACGATGAGACAATACAGTTTTTAAAAAGGTTCTTTATTAAACTGTTATTCTCTCCATTTTAGTTTATATAGTGTATCTTATGCATTAAAATTCGATTGGTACATAATTTTTGGGTTAGTTTGAGATGAGATCACAATAAAAGCAGTGACTTTTCAAATCCAGTTCCAAAATAAGGCTTGATAGTGTGGTTGTGAATTGGTAGTTGCACTATCAGCAATTACAGTGCTTTGAGAGGATGATGCCATTTCTATGTTTATACTCTGCTGGCTGTGCATTTCACACAAGGAAACCTTCACTCACTATCCACAATCTTGCTCACTTTTATTTGTGGTGTTAAAATAGACAGGGTTGGGTTGTACAATAATACCAACTCTCCTCAACGCTGTACAAGATCACGCTAATAGTAAAAATTGTTTGTATTTGCATATGATCATTTCAGTTTCTCAGTCCGGCTCGGCCCTCAAAGCCCTCAACTCCTTCACACTAACAATTCAAAAATTAGACGCTGTATGTGTGTAAACACAGTTCCACTTGTTTACTTGAGCTTCGACTAAATATTTGTGTGTGAAACGTGAGTTTTGGAAACAACATGAGCAGTTACATTATTTCCGTGTGGATTGTTTATCATGTAAAACGGAAGTGATCTAATTCACACAAAAGATACATGAAGTGAGTGCGAGATTTAGTCTAAATTTTACAAAGTGTTTTATACATAATTTGGACTTGCAACTTCCACGTCTTTGCAAATTTTGGGTAAGTTTTTGAGCGTAAGCTGACCAATCCTTGAGTGGCCTTTTAGGGACTAGGGACAGGATAAATGAATTAGCCAGTGTGTGGCATAAATATTTAATTGTGTCATGTAGCTGATTGTTTGCTAAATATCAACCTTGAAACCTGATCATGGATTTTCTTTGCCGGTATTCTTGTGTTATACATATGAATTAATTATTGTCGAGGTGTGTACTTTACTTTTTATGGGATGGTCAAATAGGAAGTGTTTTTTATGCCTCAACTTGTTGCTCATTGATCTCATCTTTGCATTACTTCGTTTTAGTTTTGGACAACACAAAGTTTGGCTCCCATCTTTTAAATGTTACAAATGGTTGAAACAATCTGCAATTTTAAAAGACATTTAATTTTTGAGACTGGGATTGGATCCAGTGAAACAAGTAAAAAAAATTCGTGTACTTTTGTGAAATTTTGCGAAATCAACTTTTTTGAGACTGGCCCATTTCTCCTACACAATATTTTCCTAAGGTGAGGCAATAATGAAATCATGGAGTTCATTTCAAAGGTTTTTAGCCAAAATTAAAAATGATTTCATCCAAAAATTTTCCTTGTGTAAAGTTGTAAATTGATTGCCTGAACCTTCAATTTTGTTGCATTCATTGTCGTGTTACTTTAATCAATACTCAATCGGCAAATTAAATATATTAAATGTAACTTTTCGGCCCAAATGGCGATTATCTAAGCAGTTTGCAAGCAATTAAAGTGGTGACAAATTAGTCTGTTGCTTATGCTCGGAATTGTCTACTGCGTAGCTAAACATAAAAAATTAATTCATACCTTAAAACATGTCATCATTCTCTCTTCGACCTTGCCCACTAAAAACTGGAATTAGCTAATAATTCACAAAGAATCGCAGTTCTCTTAATCCCATCCAGAATTTAGGAAGTAAGTATATACTTATTTTGCGCCCACACAAAAAACATGAAATTAACAACCTTTTTAGTGTTTTCCTTCTTTACCTGGCTGTATAATAATGTTTAATGCATCCTAATAATAAATAAATTGTTTGTTCAACAAACCTTTCAATTTCACTCATCCCACGACTTTTGTTGAAATACGAGAGAAGTTGAACTTGTGTTGGCTTCTCAATCTTGTCTTGTGTGGGAGTCCTTAGAATTAACATTTCTATCCAAAAAATAAATTTATTATAATAATATGCGTGTAAATTAAGGCGTACAACAGAAAGTAAATAGAATCTGTATTCAGAATACAATTTTGGGAAATGTTTGTGTTATACATTTACACGCTTTGGACACATTTCATAATTTGATTCAATGCCACTTGAAAACTTTTTGGCATTAAGTTCATGCATATATCGGGATTTTGTGGGATAAGTTGTTGCATTTTGTAGCCTCTTGTAAATATGGAAGGAAAGTTGGCCCAGAGTGATGTCTCTTGTTTTCCCAGAGAGATCAAAAGAATTTCAGTTGCGTCTTCTCAAAAAATAAAGTGGGAGTGGGTAGTGAATGTGTGATGTTTAACTAGCCCAACGATTGTCTTGCTTCAATTTGCTTCAACTGGCTTCCCAGTCGGGTTTAAAATCATAACCGACAGTTAACTCAAAGGAGATCTTTGAAACTTCTTTGGAACGTCGTCATCTCATATTTTTAGCGTGGGCAGCTAAATGCATTGACTGATACGCATTTTACCAACAACCATTCATTTATTACTTCACAACTAAAAACCTTATTAATTCAGAACTTTTTACAGCATTTTTACTGCTCTTGACTTTTGCCCAAAAGTGCCGTAAGCAACGGAGATCAAATTGCTTGCAAAGATTCAACGGAATATAATAAATCCCAAATATTTATTTTATAAATCTACAACTTTTTATTAATTTCCCAGCATCCGCTTTGGCTTTCAAAAATGTTGTTTAAATTCTTGCTCTTTTTGTATGGAGTTGGTTTGTGGTGGGAGCAGATTTTGAAGTTGTCTATCCAATTGAGCCTATGTATGAAAATGAGGCTGTAGATATTTCACTCTTGAGAAGAAACGAGTTGAATGTTTGGCCAGTTGTCTTTGGGGGCTTGGAGAGATCACTCCAAACATTTTCACTCAAACTGTCTCAAGAATGAGATCATACCGCTATAAAAATCTGCACAACCAACACATCCTTTGATTTAGACAACGGGGGATGCAATGGACGCTTTTCTATCCAAACATTTGCTACCTTCCTCATTTAAATGAAATGCATAGCCAAAAGTGTACTTAAATATAATAACATTCTCTAGTCAATCATGAGTTTAAAACAGTGAAGTTTCCTTCATTTTGTTTTGTTCAACTAAAAGTGTGCTTGTGAGATGTGTATTAGTGAGAACTAATGAGGAATTTAAATTGCAGACAATATTTTGCACTTCTTTGATGAGAGTGGAGAAAGAAGAGGATCCATCCTTAGAAGTTGTGGCCCCCAACGGATGCTATGGACTTGTACCCTTCACAACAGCCACAAGGTCTTTCATTTTTATTCAGCCATTTTGACCAATCTTTAGTAATCTTATGCAAAAGAAACGCATTTATTGAAATATTGCATGCACATACTATTTACAGAAATTACGCTATAGTACAAACATGTAAAACATTATTCAACTTCTCCTCTTTTGAAAATGTAGTTTGTGGGCGATTGGGTCATCTTAGTTGTCAGTTATGATAATTGCTTTATCTTTGCATCGTTCATTTGTTGTATGGGTGGACATCGGCCTCCCACACAACACACTTCCAAAAATGAAACTTGGGCCATTACAAATGCAGGTCACACTTTATTCCGTCATTCACATTTTTGCGTAAAGTGAGTTTACTAAAGTCAGTCAAGCCCAATAAGTTCTGAGGATTATGAGATAGTAATTGGAATTCAGGGACCTCAAAGCTCATGACTAATTGAATTTGCACCCATAGGGCAATTCTAAATATTCTCAACTTTTGGGTCTCATTTTCAGTTGTATAATTACTCTGCCTGGAATGAAATCAGTAGTATTCCCCGCTTGTCATGCTTGTCGCTGAATATATGTAAAATGTGTTTGATGATTGTAGCGTACGAGATGTTATGGTGTGCCGGTCAGTGTGGAAACTTGAACGGGTCTTCTTCTGGAGGGAGCAGCAGTGGGAGCAGTCCAGATGCACTTAGTCACTTGTCATTCCCAGACTACTCCGCTTTTGCGTCAGAAATGAAGCGTGCGTACACGGCCACGGAAAGCGTCACGGCCCCAGCACCAAAAATCCCCCATAAAAACAATTCCAATGAATTGCCCTCCGCCTCTGAGTTCATCAATAATTGCAACTGTGAGTACACACTTTCAAAACGCACACCCATATTTGAGTTATACACCCACAATCCCTCTCTCACGCCCACTTAAATATCACACTTGATTTAGATGCTGGCTTATTAAATAGGTGGATTTGTAATTAAGATTATCTTAATATGCAATGAGAATCCCAAAGTTGAATAAAAGTCCTTATTTGGTAAATATTGGTATTTTGCAGCGGATAAATCTTCTCTCCAATGTCAAGTGTTTCTTGGTGGTGCTTGCAACCCAACGACGTGGAGAAAAGATGTTGCCGTCCCCATCCTCAAAGATTTAGGCATCACATTTTTCAATCCGGTTTGTCCACCAATTTTAATCAACTTCCCATAATCATCATCCTTTTGCAATATAATAGCAAGTCACAAATTGGGAGCCTGGGCTTATTGAGCTGGAGCACCAAGCTCTTGAAAATGCGGACGTCTTGTTTTATGTACTAGACAACCAAACACGTGGAGTTGTGGTCATGATAGAAGTGGCCTACTTTGTGTCCAAACAAAGAAACATTGTTCTTGTAGTTAATGGCTTCAAGGAGCCTGGTCAACGCATCTCCAATGAACCCATCTCACAAATGTAAGCACTCGTCATCAATACGCAGGACAGACTTATCCATGATTATGAATTGTTTAAATGTAGAGAGTACGAAGACTTAACCTGTGGTCAAATGATTCTTCAGGTATAAACACGTAAAGATTACGTTGTAAATATTAAAGAATGTGATTTGATTCTCCAGGATTTGGTAGAGCATCATGGAATTCCTGTTTTTAATGATATTCCAACAGCATTAAATTGTACAGCTAAGGTAAGTTAGCCTATAAATCTTGACAATATTTGCGTATATTGCATGTTTAGCATTCTTCATTCAACATAACATTTGGTTTAAATAACCTTTAATAATCGCAGATTGTCCGGGACAAAATTAAGCCTAAAGATGTCAAATTGGCTGATATCGTTCAACCACTCAAAAAGGGCGTTGTGCAAGTAGGAAATAAATTAATGTAAGAAAAAAAGAACCAAGTATAGAGTGAATAATTTGCACAATATCAAAACGCTTTGATTATTACAGAAATCTCCAACAAACATTTGAAAATCTTGACTCGAAAAGAACTGGAGAAATAAGTTTGTCCAATGTAATTTGAGATAACAATTTTATAAACATTGTTGAGTATTGGTGATATTCAATTGACCATTCATTATTATATAGGTCCGAACTGCGTACCGAATTTTGACAAACGGGGAGCTGACAAAGAAGGACGTCTGCAATGTTTTGGACGGAATAAAGAGACTGACCGACTCTTGCAAAACGTCTCAATCTCCCTCAGAATCCGAGTCTCAGGGGAAAAATGGTCTCAACGGACCCACATTAAACTTTGACCAATTTTGCTACATAATGTCCGAGCTAATTCTCCAACACTATCGCAATTCGGCCAAAAACTTGTCCAACATTTTATCCAACAAGGCTAATTACTTTACCCAAAGTATTTCTCAAGCACTCAATCGACTTCTTGGTTAGTTTTTATCACTTGTTATATGCGTGCAAAAACATTTGAAGATTACTCATCTCGGGTGTATTTTTAGAACACGTACCAGGCAACAAACCCGGGTGGATGCCCCTCTTATCCGAAAATGAATCCACAATTAATCCCACTGCCTATGACGTGTATCTTGGCGGAGATTGTTCTCCAGATGACAATTGGCGACTCAGTCCCATTCAAACTTTGAGGTAGCACAGCAAAATTGTTTATTAGATAACATTTTAATAATAATTTCTCTGCATATATAGGAGTCAAGATTTAAGCTACTTTAACCCCCAAAATAATAACCAGAGTAAAAGTAAACACATTTCATTGGACAAATCCTCAATAGATAAATGTCGAGTCATTTTATTTAACTTATCAAGCTCTACTCGCTCTATTGAATTTATGACGATGGTAAGTTAAATGAAAACTTGCCAAATTTTATCAGCCTCCCAAGTTCAAAGCCGCAGATGTGTCTTTCATTTTTTTTCTAAAATTGCGTCTGCTCCATTCACAGGCAGCCTACTATTTCGGTTTAGGACGTCAAGTTGTGCTCTGCATACGCTACTTGCAGGACGAGTGCCAAATAAACGGAGAAAAGGTAAAATTAAAATGCAAATAAATGGTTTTTAGTGCGACCAACCTTGAGCACTATTTTGTTTGCCTGTTTCAGCTTTCAAAAGTCGCAATAAAAGACTACAATCGTGGGAGATCATATCTCTCGGAAATGGCCAAAAGAGACGGGGTCCCAATATTTGAAGACATTAATCAAGCTGTGGATTGTGTTATCCACATGTGCAAAAACTCCAAAAGTTCGTGAAGAGAGTTGAAGGCACAAAAGAGCCGACAATCAACAGTTTCTCGTTATACTTATATAGCATCCTCACTTATGAATGTAACACTTAACCCAACACATTTGTAATTATTCTGGAGCATTCCGTTAAATGATGTATACAGTTATTTGTAATAATTTTTGATACTGGAATAAAATAATGAAAAATATATGGAAAATGCATTTATTTTTAGACCTGAACCACTTGAGAAATTTATTATGTTCAATAAAACCACAGTAGTAGTAAATGTCACTTAAAGGACCCAAAAACAACAACGGTACTTATTTCAAACCAGATTTATATCTAGTTTCAACAGTTTTTTTTTCTAACAAAGCATGGAGCTGAAAAATTTGTTGTTCTTGTCGATTTGTTTCGTTTCGGTGAATTCAGTTTTGCCTTCCACTTTAAGAAATTTCCAAATTTCTCTCACTTCTGGGGTAATTTATAATTTGAACAATAATCAATCAATGAGCTAATTGGAGAGGACTCAATTTATGTAGCCAGAGTTGATTAGAAACAACGGATTTAATTTGGAGCAGCATAATGTGACGACAAATGACGGATACATTTTAACGTTGTACCGAATTCCATTTGGAAGAACGCCTTTTAAAAGCGGACAAAGGAGGATTCCAACGTTGCTACATCATGGATTTATAGCGGATGGATTTCAGTGGATTCTCAACTCTGTGGATAAATCCTTAGGCTACCGATTATCAGAGAGGGGCTACGACGTGTGGTTGATGAACAACAGGGGAACCGTACATTCCCTCGGCCACCTCAATTTGACTTGGAGGTCCCAAAGTTATTGGAATTTTAGGTCAGTTGTTTGAAACCAACATATGTACACATAACATATGACTTATTAAATATCAACTAAATTTCAGCTTCCATGAAATTGCTTTATATGACACCCCGGCAGTGATTAACTATATTCTAAATACAACTGGACACGAGCAACTGCATTATATTGGTCATTCTCAAGGCGCGTCTGCATTCTTTGCCTCCATGTCCCTTCTGCCTCAATACAATTCTAAAATCCGGTCATTTATCGGACTGGCTCCTGCCGTTTATGTGGGAAACACCACAGCCCCATTTATGGAGTCTGCAAGACCAATCCTATTAAATCAGCAAGTATACTTAATTTAAATGCTGAATACTAATAATATTATTGTTTAAAGGATGCTATAAAATAAGTGAATTTGCAGGAGGTGCACGATGGGTGGGGAGCTGGACCATTTGTGCATCCGGATTTAATTCCACTGATGCAAGTGGCTGGGGAACTTTGTTCTCCCCAACTAATTAGTCGCTGGCTCTGCTTTGGAATTTTGGAATACATTTTTGGATACAATTTTGTGGACAACGTTTATGTAACTCATTTAATTCTAAATGATTGACAACATTAATGCAATATAATACTTGAGAAAATAATTTGTTCAATTTGATAGGATTTAAGGAAAGAAATTGCAGCCTTGGGTTTGAGCAGCACTTCCCTAAAATCATTGTTTCATCTAATGCAATTATGGAAATCTGGGAGATTTCAGCAATAGTTAGTCTCCTATCCAATTAATTTGTTCAACTTAATTAATTTAGTTTATTTCAGCGATTATCTTGATAAAAATATGCAAGTTTACGGCCAAGCAAATCCTCCGCTGTACAAACTTCGACTTGTCACAGCCAAAGTGACCCTTTTTTGTGGGGCAGAAGATTATTTGGCATCATGCAAAGTAAATTAAAGTCTAGTTATAATTAAGCAAAATTCTAATTGTTTTTTCCAGGATGCATTGAGACTAACAAAAATTCTCCCAAATGTTAAAGAATTCATAAAAATTGATGAGCCAAACTTTAATCACATTGATTTCCTGTACTCGACAAACATTAATAGTCTGCTAAATGATAAAATCATGCAAGTATTGGAACAGAGTAGGGCTTCCCACGAGACGAGACGAGACGAGATTTGCTTGTCTCGGCTCGTCTCGAAGAATTGCTCGAGACGAAA
>JAQIXN010001372.1:0-19044 GCA_034698145.1 Proisotoma minuta
TTTCAGTTACACCCACCACCGTAACCACACCCACCCAAAATGGCTAAAAATTGGTTTTGTTGTCTAAAATCATGCCGACAACAACATATTGGGAGGATTTTCACCAATTCCAAAATTTGGTCCAACTCGTTACCGATAGTCAAATAATACCTCATTGGTCTATTGTCAAAATATCAATTTGTTATATAATTGAACAAATTGTTCCGCCACATCATTACAACCCTTTCAATAGTTTATTCAATTAAGAAAGGCCATGTGCTGTAGAAATTTGACTAATGATGCTGAAAAGTGAATTTCCACATGACACTTCAAAATGCAGTTCTAAACTGGATTAAGTTAAATCTTATTTGCAATGTCCATTACCAACAACGCAAAATTTTACGTTGTTGGTTGTGGCATTCAAATATATTTCTAATAGTGAGTACTATTATATTATGTGTGCAAGTATAACTAATTTAAAAGTTGGGTCATTCTAAATCTGGTTGAGACTGCAACAGCTAATGATGAAATTTGTGTGGTAATTATGCGGATATTTGCCAAGAACTCTGACATAATTCAAATAACACGTTTATTTTCCACATTATTAATTTTAAAAATTTTGCCAAATTTAAAAATTTTGAAACTCTTCAAGTTATTTTGAAAACCAGGTTAAAAAGTTTCTGAAAGACCTTGAGGCCGAAGCCAAATGTAAAAAAAAGTCCCAGTCTAATTATTTCTTCATTTTAAGGCGTGTTGAAAAATGCATGCAAATAACATGCATTTCAGTTGTGCGGAAAAATGCATGCAAATAACATGCTTGGAGTGTTAACAAAGAGAAAGTGATGTGACTGAAATTAGCAGCGAAATTGCTTACCAAAGGCTTCAAACAAATATGGAGCTATTCAAAGTTCTCTAATTGGTTTTAAACAATAAGATAAGAATGTTTTTTTGATAACCGCATTTTATTTTACTTTATAAATCTTAACCTTATAATCTATAATAATATTATTATTAACCTTATAATATTAATTTTATAAATTTGAACCTTATCTTATAATTTTATAAGTCTTATTCATATAAATATTATTCATACAAGTATTTTAAACCACGATCAATACAGATAAAAAAAATATTTTCAAATCCTCATCCTTATCTCTTTAAAACATTCGAATGGCAGCATTTGGGAACATATTTTTAAACGACTCCATAAGCAAAGTACAATGTGCCCGATGCATAAAGTAGAAGCTAAAAGCTCCCCAATCCACTTCCAAAGACTCCAACCCAAGAAATACTTGCTCCGGGAAAAGATTTGCGATGACATTTTTAGGGTCCATCACCATCAATGTGTATGAATTATGGCAACTGAATTTGATCCGGAGAGTCTTCAATTTTGGAAACATTTTCAAATATTCCACCTCCCCTTTGAATCTGAGATTGAAATCAAAGCTGTAATTCACCCACCAAAATTCCAAATCCAATTCCTCCAAATTTGGAAACGCCCTTGGAAAATTTAGGAGTGGACTTGACTGCCGTTTCCCATATTGAATTTCTTTTAGCTTTAAATAACGCAAACACTCTTGATTGGCTTCTAATAATTTTCCTATAAAATCCGCAAATCGAGCCCCTTGTGCTTCTGTGCTTATCAAATTTATGTCAAGGGTGCCCCAGCTTTTGGATAAGATTTTGGGGAAAAGTTGGGCTTCAACCCAGCCTAATTTTCTCTCGGATTTGAACTCGATGAACGTGTCGAGGGGAATCTTTAAAGCGTTGATTCCATCCAATTTTTCAATTTCTGAGGTGAAACGTTTCAATTTTCTAATCCCCATTTTACCAGCGTCCACTACGATGGTTGATCTTTTAAGCAGCTGTTTTGTGGCAATTGGCTTGCAAAAAGTGTTTAATTGGCGGAGGGACTTGACCGCGTCGAAATCCGCCAACTTAGCCAAAAGATCCATTATCTAAGGAGAAATAGAGTTGGTTAATTAAATTTAAAGGGTTACCATGCAAATTAATCGAATGGAGTCCTTACAACATGATTTCTAAAGACTTTCGAACTCGCATCTTCGTCAAAAAGCTGGAACGGAGCCTGCAAACATTTAATGACATTTTAAATAAAGTCGAAATTTAAGATAAATTGAGAAATAAATTAGTAATATTGATTTTGTTTTGTAACCTTTTCTCGTAATTTGCCGAGATTGTTTTGGGTTCCTTTCTGCAATTATTTCAAAACGCGTTAAATTTTGTCGCAGCTATAAAATGGATAAAAATAAGCTTAATCAGCACTCACCTTTTCGACCATTTTACCCGAACTTAAGCCCAATTTTGCACATTCCTTTTTGCCTCCCAACTGCATTTTAAAATTATTAAATTTAAGAATAATCAAAAAATAAGCTGGCTTACCTCATTATTCTTGGCCTCGGCAAGTCTAATTTTGAGCATTGATCTTGTTTGAACCCCTTCAAACTGAAACCAACAAGATGAGTTATTATATAATATTTTTTTCCGAAATTATTAAAATCGTCATAAAATACTACTTACCTTTTCAACTTTAACACTTTTCTTGCCCCGCTCCATTTTCCTTGTGAAACCTAACTGATGAAATTTAATGTAAACCAATCAAATATTTCCTTTCAAATCTTAAACTTAAGAAATGTGTTAATTTTTAAATTTTAAGGTACAAAATTAATTGTGTGACTGAATAAACAATTGTCCCTTATCCAAGAAAGTAATTCAAATAATCAATTCACCTTTCTAATATTAATGTTAATTTTTGTCAAAGAATTTTGTTTTTTGAGAAGGATTTGAGTTTCCCGCGTAAATCTAACGAGTTGCGCAATTGCTGTCTTTGCACGCAACTACTTTCATGAAAATCCATGCTCTGTATCTTTTGAACATTTTAAATTTCAACAGTGCCCGGTGTCAATATATTCCAGGAATAAATATATGTCATATAAGAACAAGGGTTTAAAATAAACAAACAACTTATTTAATTATGAAAATCTTGGTATTTAAACTGTCTGAAATTAAATGCTTTCATTAAATTGGAAGTTGAGTTGAAGGAACAAAGTAAAAAGGTTTCTTCCAAAAGCACCCTAAAAATAAAACTTAAGCCCTTCCTCAACACTGCCACATTTTTAAATAACAAGTTTACAAAGCCATTTTTTAATTAATTTCTAAGCAAGTTAGTTAATTAGATTTAATTTGACTTTAGTGCCATTTTGGGTCAGAAAGTTAAAAGTTTACTTCATTAAACATAGAGCAGAAAAGTTGTTTCTACTAAAATTTGAAATATTATAATCTTAAGAGAAAATCATCAAATTAAAGCAAATTGTTTAAGTCCATAATTAAAATTTTGCCAAGTGTTAAAGAAAGAAATCCATTTTGGCATTTGATCTGTTACTTATCTTCTAAACTGTAAAAACACGGTATGGCAAACAGGAAAGAAAAGGAACAGAATATCAACATTGCAGAAAAAAATCCTTCATCAAAATCAAAAGATGCAGATCGTGGCCTATCACTTGCCTGTTTCTGCAATCTTCGATTTAATTCCCCAACAATTCTTGGACAACATGTTTTAAAAGCCCACGGAAATGAAAAACATTTTCCCTGCAATATTTGTGACAAAAGTTTTTCTTTGAGAAGGGATTTAAGAAATCACCAAGTTGAGCAGCATCCTAAACCCGAAGCAGCCCAATGCCCAACCTGCTTTAAGTATTTTGCTTCGAAAATTGGCCTGGACAAACATTTTTCAGCCCATCATTTATCGGGACAAAAATCATCAAAGAAGACAGAAAAAACATTCATTTGCCCACTTTGCAAAACCGGATTTGCACATAAACAAAATCTAAATCGACACAATCAATTTGCTCATCTTAAACTTCGGAAATTCAAGTGCGAGCTTTGTAAAAAGGAATTTTTCACCAAGCAAATCCTGACAAATCACAGGCTGTCTGTGCATCAAAAGTTGCTTCCTTTCAATTGCCAACTTTGCAAAGCGTCGTTTTCCCAAAAATCAAATCTGACAAGACACAATCAAATAGTTCACTTAAAGCTAAGACCATTCAATTGCAAAAATTGTGACAAATCCTTTTCACATTTGTTCAGATTGAAGAAACATTCCGTTGTCCACAAAACAGAAGAGACTGAGCATTTCTGAGCTAAATGCTAAAAAATTTGGACTTTCTACTTTGGCTAAACAAAAATTTCACTGGCATTCTTTAGAAAATAATTCTTAAAATTCAAACAATTTTTGTAAAGAAATTTTATAAATTAAATATTTTTTAAAATAAATATATAGATTTAAAATCTTATTTTATTATTATTATTTTATTTTATTTTTAAATGGCCATAGCATAATCGATAATTTGATAATTATATAATTTTTAATTTAAATTTTCTTTAAAGATAAATTAAATTGTTAGAACTTTAGAAAAGGGCAACAAGCGCGAATTGTGTCTACATTTTTAAGTAACAATTTTACAATTATTTCTAAAATAACTGAGCTGATAATTTGGATGGTTTTGAATTAACAATTAGTGGGACCGAAAGTATTTAAGAACGTTAAAGTTTCTTCATTTAACATCTAAATAAATAAAACTAGTTTGTTTTAAAATTTATATTTAGTTTGCGTTGCATAAAAATTTTTTGCATTTTGCGTTGAATAAAAATTTCATTTTAGTTCCAGTTTCAATCCAGGTTAGAAATTTTTAATAATGTTTTTTGTAAAATCGGGAAGACAAAATTAATTTTTTGGATTTGGTTTAATCCAAAAACTAATCAAAGGGCCATAACTTTTATGGCCCTTTGATGTTTGCCAAATAGTTAAAATCTAAAAGTTTCAAACCCCAGAAGTCAGGGGGTGGTGCCTATAGACACTAATGACATGCCAATATAGTGACCCAATGACCTTCCCATTTTCTGGCAGAGTTTGGGGGCTCGACGCAGTTGTCACCAAGGGATTTCTCCTCTTTAGTTCAAGGACAGCATATTTTAAAAGGTCATGGAAAACAAAATAATTTTCCCTGTAACATTTGTAAAAATGTATTTACTTCCAAAAGTGATTTAGGAAATCATTGAGCTGGGCACAAAAAAACCAAACCTCACCTGCTTTAAATATTTCAGCAACAAACAAAGACTTGAAAAGCATTCCACCGTTCATCAAACATCCGAAAAATTTACATCCAAAAAAGAATGAAAAAGCAATTAATTCTGAGTCAATTATTAAAACATTGTTTCCCAAAAAGGTAAATTTTACAAGTAACAAGAAAATATCCCGAGTAGAAATGCAGTAATATTACCTTTGGCCACTTTTATCTTGTTGTATCAACGTTAAAATGACAATCTCAATATTAATACAACTTTATACCAACATGTTAGTTTAATGTTGGAAAAGTAATGTTGTACCAACGGCGTATCAACATTAAAAATATTAAATTAATTTTATAATAACTTAATTATTATGGTCAAAACACAATATTGCAAAACGTTAAAGAAACGTTTTAAAATGTTATTTAAGCGTTATTACAATATTCCTCTTCCACTCGGGAAGGATACAAGCAAGTACTTATCAATTGCGATCTATGCAAAAAGAAATTTAGCAAAAATTCATATCTGAACAACAGAAGGTGGTTCATTTAAAATTGCAACAATTTAATTGTAACTTATGCAATACAGGATTTTCTACGAAATTCAATTAGGATCAACACATTCACCAAAAAATGCTAACTATCAAATTTGACAAATGTGAAAAATATTTTCAAAAAAAAGCACACTTGAACAATTATTCATTTGTCCATTCAAAGACGACAAAACAAAGGGATTTAGCTGCCAGATTTGAAAAATAGCCTACTCCACAAAACAATCGTAAAACGACACAATAAATTAGCACATCAACAACTGCGCCCTTTCAACTGCGAACTTTGTGAAAGAAAGTTTACACATTCAAATCTGGCTCTGGATATATTTTTTTAAATATAAAATAAAATGAATATATACAAAATGACAACGATAATAGACCAAATTTTCAAGAAAAACATTTGTTAAATGTTTCATATAAAAAGAACTTTTCATAAAGAAAGCTCTATTAGAACCCAGCTTTACCTGTAAAGAGAGTTATTTTGAGGCAACAAAGAAAAAAGTTCCCTCCAAAAAGGCTAAAAAGCTTAAGCATTTAAAAATATACTCAACAAAAATTAACTGTCTCCACTTTTTTAAATAACTAATTTTTGCAATTTTAGTTTACCACAACATTATTTCTAAAATATTTAACTTTATAAATATACTTTTATGCAGTTAACAATTAGTGCCATTTTTCTTATGTGAACGACAATTAAAAGTTCCCTTCATTTATCAAAAGCAAATTAATATTTTATTTAGTCCGAAAATAAGCTACTTAAATATTTGAAAGACGTTTTTAAAATAGGATAATAAAATAAGGTAAGGTTTTTGTAAATAAATAGCTTTGCTCATCGTTATTTTAAGTACTGATTAAAATTAGCTAACTAAGTAATTATATTCTATTTCTGAAATGTTTTTAATGCACTATTGCTTTGTTTTTTAACATTCTCAGCAACAGTTTCAACTTTTACCCTCACAATTACGAATTTAATAAAATGTTGAGCTTCAACTTTTGATAAAATTAGATGTAATTTTTTAACAGTCGACATATAATTTACTTACCTTCCGTTAGTTATATTTAAGCTACATTAATGACTAACAACTAATGATTTATTTTGACATTTTAAGGTCGTTGCATATTTGGATTTCAAGAAGTTTAACTTACGATTGAGTAATTCCACGAAAAAGGGCCTTACGGAGGACCCCCTAAAGTTACGAATTCAAGTAAAATTGGTTTTCTTACAATGATATGGATGAATTAATTGAAAAAATACACCTTTTTAAATTTTTAAATACATGCGTTTGGCAATTTGGCTAAAATTTGACTATTTTAGTCTTATTTTCTTTTTGAGTTTTGGACCGATAATAAGTGTTTATCTTGGTCCTAATACCTGGATTGCTCGTCTATCGAGTGTGCAATGTATGTATCGAGTGTCCTCAATGACATTTTTATGACAATGGCGCTCTAAGGTCATCATAAAATTCAAAAAAGAGGGAGGGAAAACACATGTAGTTTTTTATTACAGTCTCATATTACCCCAATATTTGGGCATCGTTGGAAAGGTCTTTTCAAGCAGAAAAATAATATGTATGATTTGTGGGGTCCAAGGTCAAGGGGTAAAGTTTTATGAATTTATAAACTCGTTGTGCTCATTAGTTGACTTTTGAGTCAGAAAAGGAGGGTACTCGCTACTCGGGTGTGGGGTGGAAATATAACAACCGAATTTTTTTCATGAAATCAGTTTGTATCTTATATACCTAGTGTATAAGTTAATATAGATCCAATGCATCATTCTATACCAATTTCGATCAAATTCGGTCAAAATTTAGTCTTACAGATTTTCACCCTATAGGCAATTTTCCAATCCCCACCATTTCTAAACGGCTTGACCGATTTTGCTCATCTTCGAACTCCGCCTTCCTATTGGGTAGTAAATAGTAAACAGTTTACCAGTAGAACAAGTAGAACAACTTGGACTAGAATTTAGATATTTTTAGAAAATTCATTTATTATCAAAATTTTCTAAAAATTGGCAAAATGGTGTAGACTATAGTCCAGATTTTGAAAATTATTTTGGTTTTGGAATATTTCAACCAAAAATATTTTGAGGCCAAAAACACGCCATCGCCAGTATTTAGCACACCTACACTATGTCGAGGTAAATCTTTGTTAATATGCCATAGTACATGTTCATGAATGCAAAGTGCAAAGTTTTAAATTTTCGTAAGTGAAGGAAAACATGTCCATTGCTTTACTCTTTGTTATTAAAAAAGGAAAAACACTTTGCAGAATCAAAGGGCGTTGTTTATTGCCTTTTACCAAAGAGTATATTTAAATATGTTTTAAATATGCCTTTTCTTTTCAAATCACGAAAGGCCAAGTCATGAAACATCATTTAGATAAATACTTTTCCATTTTTAGGCTTGTTTCTTAAAAAATTTTCAGGTCAGCAGTTCAAGTAAAACAATTGCGCATTCTCGAGACTTGCAGACACAAGGTCAGATCACTCCCTCTCGCCAAATAAACATTTACATTTATTCCATTTTCAGAAAAGCTAACGCTCGTTTCAAAAGTTGAAGTTGTCTTGGGTACAAATGATGACTGTATTCCTAAGATCAAGTTTAATTTTCCTTATTACCTGTTTTCCAAATATTTCTAGGGCCATTTTAACCAACAGTAACTTTTTTATGGATTGCTCTCTACAATTTATTTCCGATTTCAACAACCACTCCACCAAAGAAAGCGATGCATTTGTAAAAATAATCTCACTTAACCCCTACAATCCCCTTATCCTGGATAATATCCCAAGTTGGGATTTATTTGATGAGACTCCTCGCTACACCCGAATCTGGAAACGAAACAGAAAAACCCTTTCTCCATATTACAATCTCCCCATCCGCCGATCCCAAAACCACAAGACAGTCACCATAATTCAAATTGTTGAATATTCTTCTGAAATTTGGGATTTTATTTCCCACGACATTCCAGTTGCAGGTGAGAACCCTAACTATATATTTGTACAAGTTCTCAGCCCAGATTTGATCAAATTACTCCCAAAATTCCCAACAAACGTGAGACTAACATCAAAGTTTTACTTTTTCGATGGCGGCTCTCAATTCCAATTAACTACAATTTGCATTGCCTGTCAAAACAAACACCAAATTCTAGAAGACAAAGGCTCTTTGGGAGTTCTACAACAAAATTGGAAGTCACTAAACGAAAATTTGCAAGGCGCAACAGTAACAACCCCTGATGGGAGTTATAGCGAAACAAATCCCGGCAGATGCTCCCCTCATGCCGCATTATTCTACGCAACTGAGATGTCATGCGTGCTTGGCACAGTTGCAAACACACGCAATTTCACATTCATCGGCTCAGTTCCCAATTGGATTGTTGGTGTTAATAAAGCAAGTCTGAAAGTCGACTTTCCAGTCAACTACTACGTGATGGGTGATCGGCAAACGTCACTATTTAAAGGGAATGGGTTGCATATGCAACTTCATGGAATTACATTTTTTCCTTTTGAATTCATTTTGGCTGTAAAACCTTGGGATGCTTCAAATAGTTTCCTACCGTTTTTGGAACCTTTGGACCCCACGAGTTGGATTTTCTTTTTGCTTTGTTTTTTCGGATTTGTTGTTTTCACGGCGGTCATCACAAAATCTAATAGAGGTGAGCGAAAAAATGGTTATCCAGATGCACAAACTGGCCAGCTATGCAGAGGCTTTTCGCTAGTTAGTGAAAGCGATGAGGCGTCATAAAATTAGTTAAAAATTTGCAATATACAAAGGTCACCTTGGTAACCTTGGACGAAAGATGTTTTGGGCCACATCAACAATCCTTGGCCAAACAGATGAAGATTTTACCAACATGGAATTTGAACTTGGATGGAAATTCACGCCTCTGTTAACCTCTTGGCTGCTCTTTGTACTTTTCATTTCTGGGAATTTCTACACGGGTGGACTTTTGGACTGTATGACAGCACGAACGATACCAGCTCTGCCTTCAACTTTGGAGGGGATAATTGACAGAAAAATTCAAATTGTTACTACAAACGATCCTAGATTTCTATCGTTGCCCTATCCTATATTTAGCTACCACAAATATTCAAACCCAAGTACCGGGTACGCTAAATATCATGACTGGCAGCTAATGTCCAAAGTAAATCAGTCCTTAAAACTCCTTTACTGTGAAAGGTGCCAAGTTAAAGTCGATAAACTTATCGCAATTCTAGACAAAATTTCGAAACAAGCACCAATAAACTTGGCTGATAGAGGTGACGATCGTGATGGCTATGAAAGATCCTACAACTCGCTACAAATTGACCAAAAACTATTTGCCATCCTAGATGAGAGCGAAAGAATAGATACAATCATGCTATTGTCAGACCTTTTTCTAAAGCGATATTTCGTTTTAAGGAAGCCAGCATATGTCCTCTTCTCCGCGCGATATCCTTATGTATCCCGCCTAAATTTTGTTTATCCCCTTTTTGGCAAAGCATTGAGTAGCCTAAGTCAGTCAGGAATACAACAGAAATGGCTCAGATTATTTGCGGCTAATAAAATTTTACAGGGTTTTAGCAGTAGGGGATTTTTAGCTGAATATCGAGTTGCGTTATGGAATGTTCTATATGGGTTAAAAAATTCAGGGGCCGTTGGTATTTCATCCCCAACTCCAATTGGTCTGGCTATTTTGCAGATGACATTTGCCATATATTTTGCACTATTGGGAATTGGGCTGCTGGTGTTTGTGAAGGAGAATGGCATTAAGCTTCGAGATATTACCAAAACAGCTGCTAATTCAATTTTCAAGACAGGACGGCATTGTGGAAAGTTTTTGAAAAGAAGTTGGACTATTGCGCAATATTGGTTTTAAACAGAACGGGATTGAACTTGTCCAATGTGAAGTCAGTTTCAAAATACCTTTATTGATGTGCATTTGGAAAAGTATATTGTTGATTGTGATTGATATTTTTACGTGTCTGTTGGACAAATTGGAGTAAAGTTCAAAAATGGCATAACTGCTATTCTACTATAATCTGTAATAATTTAAATCAATAAATAAATGTTAATAATACAGTGCAAACATAAATTTGAAGTGCTCTAAATAAAAATGTACCTAATTATGTATGCGAAGTAGTTTAAGTAAAGGATCGACTTTATATAAGTAGACACTTGTAGTAAACTACATGTAAAAACTAAAAATATCGAGGTAATTTAAAATATTTTTAATGTATTCAACAATAAGCGATTATCTATTAAAATCGACTAATAGTTTGAAATTCGACCACTCCTGTCGTCACCAATTAATTTTTTTTCTGAGAATCTGCTTCAATTTTTTCCTGATTTTTTTTCCAAATTCAAAACTGATTTTTTTACTCGTACTTTAAATTTCCCAAATTTGTTTGGCTCTCCTGAAAACTTGAATCATACTGTCTTAGGAACAGAACCAAGAACTTTTGTTTCGGGTGAAGATTTGGAATATTACCACGGATAGCATCTTTAGGTATAAAATCTTAGTTTTAGGAATGGGGGTACTTGGTCCCTTTTTGGTTTAGTAACACGTTGCAAAGTTCGGCCAAAACAAAATTTTGTTATTTTTATGAAACAGGTTCATAAATCCACCAAATATGCAAATTTTAAATTAAAGTTGTTGATTGGTATTTAATTCGAAAATTACGTGTTCGGACACAATGCGGAAAGTTGAGATGCGATGCAAAATTCACTATAACTTTTTGAATTTATATTTTTTTCTAATTTTTTCTTCGAATTCCACTTGGGAAATGCCAGTACAATGATAAAAATGTATTTTTGGGACACTTGAAAGGTCAACTGGTGAATACGTCTTGTTTTCCATAATGATGACTTTTTCACCCATCATCTTCAAAAATTTCGCGCAGCGTCCCTTAATTCATGTGGTTTACAACGGAGTGTAGTTGTCCGGCGGTTTCTTGTCCTTGGCTTTGATGACTAGTTAGTAAGCTTTATAATTTTTGAGAAACCGTAGATTTATTTTAACTTTTGGAGAAATAGCAGCCACAGAAGCAAGTGAATGATTTTTGATGTATTTTTTAACCCGATTTTTCACTTTTATGGTCCATATCTTTGCAGGATGACCTCGGAGCCTTTTAAATTTATGATTTTCAGAATCCTTGTGCGTTTTTATATAAGAATCAACATTTCACTCATACTTATCTTGCTTTTTAAAAATATCCCAAGTTTTTTTCTAATCCGTGTTTTTTACTTTTTTATGAAACTTGATTACTCGGTTTGCGTCTTGCTCTCCTTCAACACGACTTTTTCAAACCTTACCCATAACGGATAACCAACTCCAATATACCATTGGAAAGCTAATGACATGTACTTTTAGAATATCTAATTGCCTTTGAAAAATTTCAAGTCCCCGCTTCAAGTTATTACAATATGCCGTTTGTCTACTTATATAAAGTCGATCCTTTATAACACTTTATAAAATTCTGAACATATTATTGAGATATTAATTGTCAAACTGGAAGACTTTCTTAATATTTCAAGGTGTACAAGAAAATATTTCAGCAGTTATGTATAACCATTTGAGCAAATAAAGCCAATGGATTATTTTATGTTCAAGATTTAGATTTTTTTACCCTTTAGTTTAGTTTCTAATTGTCAAATTTGGGAGATGCAATGGTATGCAGCATTCTTATTTTTTATTTATTGAGTAAATTATTTTGCATTTTGTGACCTCGTGTCTTTTTTGGTTAATAATAGATGCAATTAATAAATGATAATTTGTTGTAAACATGTTTTCAAATTCCCTTAATTACTTAGCCTACGCTTAAAACCCACGTAAATAATAAAGCCATGCATTGTTAATTTATTATTAATTGTGGAAATATATCAAGTGAAAATTTAATTATTTCAGCTGGATTGATTATCCTGCTTTTAAACATGCTTCTTAATTATTCAGTTTGAAAATAATTGACTTGGTAAAAGGACCTAGTTCCATTGATTCGTATACGCAAAAATGAGTTTTATTTGAATGATAATTGCGTTTTTGCTTTTGATTTGATTGTTTTGACTAATATGGAAGCAGTTTTTGGATTAAAAAAACACATTTATTAAGGAATACTGTCTCCTTACTCACTGATTTGATTTCAAAGAGAAAATTGCATTTTTGGCGATAAATAGCAAAACATCTAAACACAACGAAGCATTGAAAACGCTGAATGACAACTTCCACCCGAATGACCCGATGTTCCAAAATCAACAATTTGCATGAATAATAAAATATTATAATTACTACCCAAAGAGGGGTATATAAACGGAAGCCTTCGTCTCATTCATTAAGAGAATTAAGAAGTAATCTCTTGGGAAGCCTCTTTTTCCCCTTTTTGCAAAGGTAATAGAAGACACTTGAGCCTATATTCAATTTTTGATTAAATTTAGTCATGTATACTTTTAATTTCTATCCCTATAATACAACATTGGGAATTTTGTTATTTCAATTTGAATACTAAAATTAGATCTAACAATCAAAAAAGGTCAATAATTATAAATTTTGCTATTTGCTTTCCCTTTAAAACACTTTTGAAACAGTCTCACTCATAGCTGAAAAGTTATTTACCTTTAGGTGATTAACTTAAAATCCGCAAATTTTTAAATTCCAGAAACTGACGTTTGTGAAAACTTTGGGTCAATTAAGCCATTTTCATGAAGATTCTAGTCTTTTTGTTGGGGGCAGCCGTGCTTCTTTGGGCCTTTATGGCCAGAGTTGAAGCCGACGATCGAGACCCCATCCAACTTTGTGGAGCTCGGCTTCTTCAAAACATTCGATGGGTGTGTCGATCTGTAAGCAGCTCTACCACAAGGGCCGTCCGTCGATCTGACCCTTTAATGCCTACAGGTAAATAATAAATGGCTGATTAAATTAAAATGGTATTGTCTCATCCATAATTTGTACCCAGGAATGGACAACGAATTTGAGAATAGCTACAATGGGGACTCGGACTATTATGATGGGGACAATGGGATGTATAAAGGGAATTCCCCGTGGGGAAAACTGATGGTATTAAGGGCACTTGCTGAAGCCATGGCACACCCCCGAGTTCGGCGAGATATAACAAAGGACTGTTGCCATCAAGCCTGCACCGCGGGACACATCCGAAAGTACTATTGCCCCAAACGACGGCAGCTCAGCACCACCCCCGCACCCAACGAAGAGCCCAACGAAGTCTACTAAACGAACATGAAATGGAATCTAAAACCTCTAAGCTTTGCTTTCAAATATCCCAATTAACTGCTGATTGGTGAGCATTACTAATTTCAGTTATCAACTCTTCGGCTGCGAAAGCCTGCTTTAATGCTTATGCCATGCTATATAATTATACTGCAAAATTAAAATCTGCACCTGAATAAATGAATAACACGTGTGATTGTTAAGCAAATTGGTTTTTGGATAAATTTGATTTTTTGCATATATTGGATTATTAAAGAATTAAAAAGAGCAACTGCATAATTTATTATTTTGCTAGTAAGAACTAATTCCACAAATTTATTTTAATTTTCTCCATTTTTGCAGATTAAGTTATTCATTCAACACCCGGTTTCAATAGTTTCCTCCGTCTCCAAAAATGGTGAAGAGAATCAAAGTGAAATCTATTGAAACCAGTATAGAATTTATTAGATAGTAACGATGAATAGAAAAGAGAATGAGTGGAGGCTTCATGGACTATATTTAATTTGTGCCGGAAAACTTATTATTTTGTTTGATAAATTTAAGTATGATTAGCAAACTATGAATCAGATTTTAAAAATTGGATTAAATTGGTCGTTTGGTTGTTCTTGTCCGCAGATGTTAGCTCAATATTTCCAGCCAAGCAAAACATCCCACTTCAGGTTGACCGCACAGCTTATCACAGCTCTTTTCTTTTAATCATCTGTACTGTTGATATTCAAAATACAAATATTCATTTTTTTAAATTCTGCATACAATTTGCATACCTATAGGTTTGCCAAATGACATGAACAAATAAAAAGGGCACAATAATCACATTCTACAGCCTCCATAACATTACTTTTGACAACGGTTTATTGACAGGGGGTGTAACTTTATATCCTCAAGTTCTGAAAAAAAAAATATTTTATTAATGGCCTATTAAGATGGCGTATTCAATTAATTTGTGAATGTAACATCTATTGAAAAAATGAATCCTCGTGCATGATAATAAGTAAACACAATACACGATGGATATGAAAATTGACAACAACAAAAAAAAGCTAAATATTAAAAAATAGTTTTTTATTGTTTTTCTCAAAGAGTTCTTTTGTGGAAGATGTTGTTCTTGAAGTTGTTTACTTCTACTAGGTTTCGCGTGCAACTTTTGATTGCAACAAACATAAATTAATTGGTTGTTTTCAAAGAATTGGTAAAATCATGCTTGTTCACTTTTAACTTTGTCAGTTCAAAATATATACTTACATCTCTTATTTTTAAAATCGTTAACATGTTGAAACTTTGGTTTTCTTCCTTTAGTGTTCAATGATCTTATATTTTACAAATTAACTTGCTTCATGGCCAGTCTCAGATTCCCCGATTCAAAGGTATCCGGGTCGCAGGACAGAGCACACCAACCCAATTTTCTCTTTGACGGATATCCTTGAAATATTCAATATGTTATGTCCACCGAGTCCGCAATCGTAGATTTCTTCTTTTCTTTTTCCAATCTCCAATTCCAATCTCAGCGATTATATAGGAAATACAGCGAAATTATATAGGACCGGTTTGTGAATTTATTGCGACTTAACTATTGGAACGATTTTAATTTGCAAAATGTCAATAGAAAGCTAAATACCTCAAGTTTTTATCCCTAAAATCTCACTGTGCAGCGCAAGTTTATGTAGCCCGACCCAGAGTGTAGTGAAGACCATTTTTAAATGCCATTAGCATCTTTTGTGCGCCCAAAAATAGGTTCCCAACACGTACAAAACATAAGGAATCAAAATATTTTTTGTTGCCAAATACATTTTTTGAAATTTCCTACACTAATTGTACCCATATTTTTGACCAAGTATAGTCTAAATACTCTGTTAATACATCATTTTCTTTTACAAATGAGCAAATAAGTAAAATTATGAAATTTTGATTTTCACGCTAATTTTTTATTCAAATTCTCAACCGATTTTGCTCATCTTCGAACTCATCCAAGCAATTGAGTAGTAAATAGAGTGTGTATTTAACACAATCGTTTTAGAGAAACACAATCAATGTTTGCAAAATTTGAGACGATTGGTCGATTTTGAGACGATTGGTGAAGCCGTTTGGGCCCTATCGTGTCACAGACAGACGGACAGATGGACGGACAGACGGACGGACAGACTGACAGGCATCGTGGTTACATAAACCCTGGGTCGGGCTAAATAAGGGAGATCAAAGTGACCGCTTTATGACCAACTGAAGAATAAATGAAAAAAAAAATTAACTTTGACGAAGCTTGATTTACTTTATTAGATTATAGAAAGTAGACCGACTTTCAAAGGTTAATACCTTCTACAAAAAAATACATTTTTCGGTAAATGCAAGTTAAGTGAAGCAATCGGAAATAGGCGGTTAGCTTGGGATCGAATATCGGTTCCTGGTAACACAAATTTGAGAATCATAAAATGTGCGGTCAATATTTATAGCTTATACTAAACCAAAGATGTCTAAACCTAAATAACAAAGCCAAAATTTAAATATGATTTTTTTTATAAATTTTTACATTTCAATTTTGCTTCCGCGAACGCTTCAAAGTTCACCAGGGCTATCATAGATCAACATATGATCTACGTTTCTAATGAAGAATGGACGCCAATATATCCTCATCTAGCTACAATAGATATTTTTGTTTGTAGTTGTATGTAATTTGGATGTAATTTCAAATAAAAAGTCATAAGCCGACTTCTGTGGATAGGTCAAAAGCCGACCAAATTCAAAATCTGACTTTTTTTGTTTCAGCGGTCACCTCATTGGACCACATCCACAAAATTTTAAATTAAAGTAGGGATAAAAACTTGAAGTGTTTCGCTTTCATTTGACATATTGCACATTAAAATCGGTCCTATAGTTCCAAAAACTGGTCATTGTTTCCTGTCTGAAGACCTGTAAGGCCAAATGTCCGCTAGTTCTCATCGAAATCTCTATGAAGTTTGTGCTATTGAGCGAAATCGCAACGATTCTTCGCGAAATCGCCAAATTGAGCCAATTTTGCAGAGTTCGCTGATAACTAACGGCCTTTTTGTGAAATATCTACACGATTTTAAGGAGAAATTTACGATTACAGACTGGGCAACATCTTATATTATTAAAAACGAGTTGATTGGACGAGTAAAAAGAACCAGGATAAAAAAATTTCATCAGACTAGGTTTATAGTTTTGTCAGCAACATTTCAAATAAAAGCAACCTTAATTAAATAAAATGTTAAAAGAATCCGTATTATATATTTTTAAGCGAGAAAATGTTTGCAAAAGCTATAAAAATAAGTTATTATTTCTCAAATTTTTATTGTATAAATTTCACTAGTCACTGCTATTTTAATTTTTGACGAGATACGGCGCTATGAAGGTTTTGTTCCACACCCATAAAATTCCACACAGGGTGGAACCCGTGTGTTGGTTTTTGGAAATCGGGTTTGAGTTATCCATATAAAAGGGATAGTTTTTAATACATGTAAAAGCATATTAAATATTCTTATTTCTAGCTTGTATTTAAATAAATTTAAATAAATTTAAATTAAAGCAATTGAAGTTATTTTGCAATTATTATCACCAGAACCTGTTGCCAACAGCTTTACCCTTATAAGATATAAGACAAGCTAATTGTTTAGAAAATGCTTAGTTTGTTTTGAATAGATTTTGCATAAGTAATAAATCCGGGCATTATAATGAGAACAGGTAGCTCAAAATTTGCGTAGGAAGCTGTCGACTTTCTCCAGGTAATAAAAAACGCGATCCTCGTGAACCGAAATTCTCAGTTTCCTTTCCTCTGTTCGTGTGACAGTGCCATTTTTCTTCCGAGACTCTTTCTTCTGAGTTCTTTCCTTTGAAATGGAAATTTTTGAGTCAGATTTTAATTTTTTAAACAATAATTCAAATTCGAGTAATATAGATGACCTTCGGCATTCAATGCCATGGACTTTAGTGTTGGTCACGGTATATTTAGTCGTATTTGTTTGTGGAATTCTGGGGAATTTGGCGGTAGTTTGCGTATTTGCTCTAAAGCCTATGATGAGGAGTGTGACCAATTTGTTCATTCTTAATTTGGCAATTGCCGATTTGATGGAAATTTCGTTTTGTCTGCCACAAAAACTCATTTCCAACATTTTCGTTTGTAAGATTTTTAAATTATTCGAAAAAATATCGTTGAAAACAAATTGCTAGAGCAGGCATTTTAGGTAGATTGCTGACAAATATTTGATAAGAGTTTTGAATGCACCTTTAAATTATGCCTGTAGTATAAACGAGATAAACAAAATCGCATTTTGAGATTGAGGAATAGTTTTGTTGAAACTAGATAAGTTTCTAAACAAGCTCGCCATAGAGTGAAACTATATTGTAAGTTCGTTTTTACTCAAAAATAAAATTGCGTGTAATTGAAATTGAATTCTAAAGTTTATATGAATTTAAACAAACCTAAATTAATTAAATTAGAGGTAATTAAACCAGAAGAAATGTAGCCTTAAAATATTTATAATTTCTGTTCACTGCTTAACAAAATTTAAGGAAAGTTACATTGTTATGTAATTTTACTGCTTCGTTAATTTAATAAGATTCTAATGACAAGAAATGGAGATTGTAATAAACTCCTTCTAAACAGCGGGTTCTTAGCTAGTTCTTGGCATTTTTTGACCATTGACAATTTTGAAATAACTTTTTGCGTCCTTTTTAAATCAGACCCAACCTAAGACCTAAACTATGGATATCTCAGTTTTGTTTACGTTAAATTATCTTTTAAATGAGTATAGCTATATGCAAAAAAAGAAATTTTTCTTATGGACATGTCTCTTTAATGACAACTATACCTATATTCAGTTGAAATATTCTTTTTCAATCTCAATCTTTTTCAATCTATTCTCATCTCAATAACATGCTAATTGCAAAATTGCTAATTGAAGCTCCACAAATTGTAAATAATATATTTAGGTTGAATAAAGCAAATTGACTCATAAGAATATTTAAACTAAAGTCTGTTTCTTTTTAATACTTAATCATCTACCTTATAAAATGCGTGTGTGTCTGAGACTTTTTTTGTCCGTAACGCTCATCTGCGCATGCGCTAACTTTAAAGACCTTTAAGTCCACTCTTTAACATAGGATTAATACAAATTTTAGGGATATGAAGCTCAATTCTGAGATTTGGGGATATAAATTTTAGGGGAAAAAAGGTCAGGTTTGAGGATTGGGGATATAAATTTTAGGGGAAAAAAGGTCAG